>JAQGAW010003428.1:0-12590 GCA_034698025.1 Phthiracarus crinitus | reverse complement strand
TTGAGACTTATATTAATGTGAACCTTCAGTCATATCACTATGAAATGTAATATATCATAGTTTGACTGTAATAAATAAAGAATTACCGGTATATAAAATTATATTAATCAGTAACCTCATAGATGTTATTATTTTTACTATAAACTTTATATTTTTGGATTTTTAAAAATTATTTCATTGTGAATTGTGAATAATAGATAATTTTTAATGTCTATTTAAGTGTTAGTAGAAGTTTACCAAATTTCAATTAGATTGAGATTTCACTATACATGCAGTATTTGCAAAAAATATTTTACAAGAGCAATTGCCCTAAAATCCTCACAAGACCACAACTCACAACCCCTCCACAACACAGCAACCATTCAAAAAAACCCCAACCATTCTACAACAGCCCCAACACCGCCAACATCCCAATATTCCCAACTGTTACCAAATCTCCCCACCCCACCCGACACAACCCGGCGATACCCCGCCCGACCCGAAACGACGCTACTTCACCCAATCCAACCCTACCCCAATATATTGGAAACTAAATCGGATATAAAACGTCATTCATCGCGTGCATTGTTTAATCTTGATGTTTATAATAAGCAACTGACATGTAAGGTATCTTTTAATAGGTATCTTAAAATTTTAATTTATCAGATTTTATTTAAGCACCCTATTTGTTTTATTGATAGTGGCATAACCGACAGTTGAGGAAAAGCCATAGGTAGTGGCATAGCCGTTAGTTGTTGAATAGCCATATGTAATGGCATAACCATAGGTAGTGGCATATACATAGGTAGGAGCATACCTATAGGTAGTGGCATAGCCATAGGTAGTGGCATAGCCATAGGTATTGGCATAGCCATAGGTAGTGGCATAGCCATATGTAGTGGCATAGTAGTTTTAAATCCCTTTATTAATATAATTATCCTTTAATAAATATAAAGATCGTAAACCCATTATTAATATGAAGATCATTTTAAAATACGTGCTGATTACTATGGTCGAGCTATTTTGTAGATTTATTTTCGCTTAATTTATTATAAAAACCACTTTATTAATATAAAGAATCGAAAAAAATAAAGAATTTTTATTGTTTTTTTTCGTTTCAACAATTATTTTTGATTTTATTTTTAATTTAAATCCATTAACATAAAGATCCCTTAATAATTATAAAGAAACGGAAAATCCATTTATTAATATAAAATAAAAATCCCTTATTAAATATAAAATTTTAAAGACAGAAGGACGGACAGAGAATCCCAAATCCATGTATCTATCAAGTCAGATAAAAATTATTAAAATTCTCTAATAATTATTTTTGTTTTATTTCTTATCTGTTTTGTTAAACAATAAAAATATAAACTTAATCCATGAAATAAATGCAATGGTAATTTCAAGCCAATTATATTAGTATAACCAAACTTATAATGCCATAACCCAATGCTATAAAAATTTTTGTCTACACTTTCTATTCCTAAAAAAATCCGTTATTATTACGAACTTTATTTGAATAAGAAAATTAACTAATTTTAAGTTAATTAAGTAAATATAATAATTTCTTATCATAAAATAATCTTAAATAAAATATAAACATGAGATGTTATTTAATTGCTTTTAATTTGATAAAAATGATATTTATTAAATGAACTTATACTAACTAATGATCGTAATAAGCTCAAATATGCTCATTTATCACAGAGCTTTGAGCTTGAGCTTATTATCTTTATACTGAGCTTGAGCTTGAGCTTCAAAAAAATATAATTAGCTTGAGCTTGAGCTTTGAGCTTATAAAAAATAACAAAATGTAAAAATGTTTGTCAAATTAAACATAATTTATAATTTTAATTAAATTTCATAAATAAATAAAGTTTCGAACAATACATGGTTTATGAAATACAAGTAAATATATTCAAATGTATTAAAAAAATTATAGTAAGAATTTATTTACATGAGAATTGTAAAAACTTTGTCGGATGATAAGCTCAATAAGCTCAATGCCCCGAGCTTCGAGCTTGAGCTTATTTTTTAAAGCTCACTTAACGTTGAGCTTGTAGCTTGAGCTTCAAGCTCCTGAGCATCAATAAATCGAGCTTTAAGCTCAGCTCAGCTCAAGCTACCTTAAGCTCGTCTTGAGCTTTTTGCGATCATTAATTCAAGTATTTAAGTATTCAATTTTCTCAAACATTCATTTAATGACAGGCCTAAAATAAGGTATTATTTAATTTAAGGAATTGTTTAAAAATGTTTATTCGGTTACATTATTTATATGAAATAATTATTAATTAAATTGTATAAATAATAAAGTAGAATAAAAAAACTAACAATTATCGAAAGTAATAATATAAAAAGATTAGTTAATAATTAATCAAAAGATGGCACAAATGTATGTTAAGTTAATGCGTTGTTATTGTGATGTGTAAACTATATTAATGAATGTTAATATTTATGAGTATAAGTGTTAACGTTGTGCAAACGATTTTCTTTTGAAATATAAAATATTTAAATTATAAAATAATAATTTAAATATGAGTTCTGTTATTAAATATAGAAGACATAGTTTTGATAGATTTGGTGATGATTTATGTGAAGTTATATTACATTATTTACCAAACAATGATTGTTTTCGATTGCAATGCGTTTCAAAACAGTTTAATGCATTGATATTTAATAAACAAAATAGATTTATGTTATTCGATGGAAACCTATTTTCACCGAGAATTTTGAAAGATAATCAAAATTCAATAACTAATGAGTTTGGACTAAAGTCGAATGAAAATATGGATTCATTAGAATATGTGATGAATAAGTGTTTGAATATTAATAATTTAATTATTGATATCGAATGTGCACATAATGATTGCGATGATATAATTAATATAATAAGTAATGGATGCAAACAAATAAAATATTTGGCTATAATTCTGTATTCAAATATATCACTCAATTATTGGCAACAATTTGCTGAAATAAGCTTACAATACTTGGAATCGATTAGATTTGACGGACATATAAATGAAGATATAGTGTCGACAATAATACAATTATGTCCGAAACTAAAAGCAATACATTCTGATTGGAATATTGAACACTATTTTGATCACTATTTAAATTCAAGTTCTTTTATTGACACTAATATTTATAAAATCGGTAGTTATTCAATAAATGATGAAAGATATATTATTTTCTCCAATTATTTTTCTCATCAGTTGAAGTCATTTAATGTTCAGATATATTTCAATACAGATTTTGATATAATGAAAAATTTGGCGAAATTTGAAAATCTTGAATATCTTTGCTGTGATTTCGAAAATTGTTGGCAAAATAGCGATCCATGTATTGAGTTATTAAAATTAATTGGTTTGAAATGTTTGCGTTTAAAAGTATTAGAGATTAGGTATTTCTATATACATATTAATGAAGCATTTATTGATGGCTTTCAAGCACTTGAAAAATTATCGTTTACTAGTCGACAAAAATTTATAAATTTTAAATTTTTGCAAAAATACAATCATTTAATTCATTTGGAAATACATAATCTTGTTTATAATGGAAATGGAAATGAGTTCGAGAATATTCACTCATATATTCCACAATTAAAGTCTATCGACATTTGTTTAAATATTGATGACATTGAAGAGTCAGAAAATTTAATTACAATTATGAATCATATAGAAATGTTACCGAATTTATGTGATTTGAATATTGGTTACAATTTTGTTGATAATGATTACGATTACTGTTATAGTATTATTACTACCAATGATGTCATATCATTTATTGATAATTATTTAAGTATTAGAAGAATTGGTATTTATATTAATTTCGATGAATCAAATATCAATTTACGCCATAATAAAACTACAATTGAAGAGTGTATTGAATCTAATAATAGAAAAATACATATCAAACATTTGGTTACTTATAATTATTACTTATAAATTATATAAATATTCAATAAATATAATTGTAATGGAAAACACTTAAAGAATTATTTTGTTTTAATAACTGTGTTTATTAACAAAATCATACAAAATGAATACTTATTTATATAATTTCGATAATATTTCAAAGTATTTTCGCCCACAAAACACTTTTTTGATTTGAAATGAATATATTTTATATTATAATCATAGCAATAATATTTTTTAAACTATACTTGAGAGCAAATTGTAATATCGCTTTATTTTGTGCTCAAATTTCTCATTTTATTGTATTTTTATTTTAAATATTAAAAGAGAACGCGTTTACATGAAATAATAAATAACAATTATAAACGTTTAAATCAATACTTTTTAAATTTATGCTGCAACAGCAGAAACAATATGAAACAAATATAATATTTACTTGTAATGCTTCTATTGGGTTATCGATAAACTAACTCTCTATTGATTTAAGACTATATTAGCCTAAATATATAATCGTTTCTTCAATATAATGCTATAAGTATAATAACTATATAAATATTCTTTTCATTGAATTTTAAGCTTAAGATATATATGATTTTAAGTGCTGTTATTAGAGTACGAGCTAAATATAATAAAGGTTTTCTATGAACTTATTCAGGAAGTGTGAAGTAAAATGAGAAAAATTAAATTAATCGCTATTTATGTTATTTACATAAACTATATTAATGCAGTTTCAATGCATTCTAGTCAAATACAACCACATAATTAAAAGCCTTCCATGAGCTTTCTTTCTAATCTCGACCTCAATTCTTTTTGCAATACATATTTGTTAATGTCTTCTACAAAATAAGAGTGATCTCAAAATATTCGGCTTAAGAAAGTTGGGTTTATTCCCCGTAAATTAAATATAGTCAGGAGTTTAGAAAGTCTGTATACCTAAATATATTTGGTTTACTAGAAAAGTGAAATGAATTAATGTGAAATTGTTTATTCACACATCAATCTTCTAATCGACTTTATAGTACATTAACCTTAATATTTACTTCAACAATTATATTTGTCATTGGTTTAAACCAAACACCTTTCGGATCAATTGCATGGAATAAGCATAAACAGTTTTATTATAGAAATAGATTTCACTTTAAGTTTGTTGATTTTGATTATTTTAAATATATGCTGGTTTTTTCTAATAGTATCACTTATGCTTATTTTGCTTTCAATGTGCAGTATAAATACAAATGAGTTTGTTAGACGAGTTTCACAGCGATAGTTATTTACAGCAATGTTCAGAATAAAAACAATATTAAAATGTTTTCAATAAATAATTATAACAGAGATAGTTTTGATAGATTTGGTGATGATTTGTGTGAATTAATATTACATTATTTACCGATTAGTGATAGTTTTCGATTGCAATGCGTTAACAAACAATTCAATACTAATATATTCAATAAACAATATAAACTTTTCATAACTGATTGCTCATTTACTAAGACTAAAATATTGAAAAACAATCATAATTCATTAATTGTAGAGTTAATTCATGATTATAAATATATTTCTATAGCTTCTAAGATAAAAATTAATTTATTAAAATATGCGATGAAAAAGTGTTTATATATTAATAATTTAATTATTGACTGCTATATTATAAACGATGAAATAATTAATATAATAAGTAATTTATGCAAAAATATAAAACATTTGGTTATCAATACGTATACAATATCGCATAATTCATCACTTAATTTTTGGAAATGTTTTGTTGATAAAAGTTTAAAAAACTTGGACTCATCTAAATTACGAATTGTAAATGAAGATATGTTGTCGACGATAATACAATTATGTTCAAAACTTAAAGCAATACATTGTGAATGGAATATTGAAGACTACTTTGATCACTGTTTTACTTCAAATTCATTCATTGGCACTAATATTGATAAAATCGGCACATATTTGATAAATGATAATAGAATTAAAACATTTTGTGATTATTCTATGCATAAGTTTCATCATTTTATTTTCATATTGATTCCAATACATCTTTCGATGTAATGAAAAATTTAGCAAAATTTGAAAATCTGGAGTATCTTTATTGTCATTACATTTACAATACTGATAACAATAACTGTGTTAATAAAACTTATTGGTTTGAAATTTTTGAAATTAAAAGTATTTAAAATTCAGAAAATGGTATTACCTATTAATGATAGATTTGTCAATGGGTTTCAATCAATTGAGAAATTAATGTTTATTAATTGTCAAAAATTTGAAATTTTTAAATTTTTGGAAAAATGTCATCTTTTAACTTATAAAAATTAAGGGATGTTTCCGTTTTGGTAATGGAAATGAGTTCGAAAATATTCAATTATATTTACCTCAACTAAAATCTATTAATATCTTCGCTAATTATGATGGCGTAACATAATCTCAACCTTTAATTAATATTATGAATCAGTTAGAAAAGTTGAAGAATTTATATACCTTGAAAATTGGTAGATATAGTCGCGATTATCATTGTATTATTTCTACTGATAATGTCATATCATTTATCGATAATAACTTAAGTATTAGAAAATTGTTTATTTATCCTCGAGATTCATATATTGATGAAACTATAATTGAAGAGTATATCCTTTCGAATAATAGAAAAATTCAGTTTAAAAATTGATTTATCTTATAAATATGAGCTCAATTATAATCAATTACTTAAAAATTATTCTAATTGAACACTATTTTCTAAATATATTAAATGCAAAATCTACATACAATTAGATGAAAAAATTTGAATAAATAGTATTGTTAACTTAACTTAATATTTAATAGATCACAATCTTTTTATTTTATATTCGCTTTCTTTAAACCAAATTAAAAATTAATTTAAAGTAAAGTACTGTAGTGTATGTGAACTAACGTCACATCACTATTAGTGTTACTATTTCATACTATTACTGTATAACATATTACTGTACTTATAGTTTTACTATAAGTACAGTGACTCACAATATCATTCAATACTTAGCAATGTTAATGTATTATTACTCATTTGTCACTTTAAATTAAGAGAGTAAGTATGTAAGTGACACGTGTAATACAAGCATTGAATTACACGTAAGCTTATATGAGTAATAATACATTAACAGTTTCTATTTTAGTCCGAAGAGGTTTGATACCATCAGCGTTGATAATATGTCCTAAGTATTCGATGGACGATTGAGCAATGAGGCATTTTTTATCTTTAATTTCATTCAAAAAATCTTGTAACCGATTGAGAAGATCGTAGAATGAAATTAATGAAAAACAACCGTTCAAGACGTCCGCAGTTTCCTGGGTTTAGTTAATTATTAAGGGAAATTTATACCAAATATGTCTACACTTGATTTGCCCTTTGTATGACCTTTTAAAAGTTGCTACTGTGTTGAACTGGTCTACTATACACGACATGGCTTTCAATCAATTAAGGACTTGTATTACTTCAAATTCATTACTCATTCACTATGGATGGCCATTTGATAACTGTCCCAACTTAGCCTTAAGCCATATCATACGAATCGGCATTCATTAACTTATAATCTGATGGTTGTGTCATGCTTGGGCTTCGTCTGGTAGTTCCGGCGTCTCTTCCTTCAAGGAATTTAAAGTCTTCATGAAAGCCACACTGGTATCGTTCGTATGAAATCAATCGCGCGTGGCTAAGTTTAGTGGCCTAATATTGATGCTGCTGTCGAGGAAGTGGCGAAAGCGTGTTCGCAATGTGCGGAAGTTCAGTCGTCTACACCTAAAGCTACCCTACATCCTAGGGCGTATCCTGAGCGTCCATGGCAAAGAATTCATTTAGATCTTTGTGGTCCAGTCTTTGGCAAGATTTAGTTGGTTGTTGTTGACGCTTACTCGAAGTGGACCGAAGTGGCATACTTCGCATCAATGCCAAACACTGAACAAGTTATTCGTTCATTGTTTTCGATTTTCTCGCGCTTTTGTCTACCGGAAGAGTTGGTCAGCGACAATGGACCGCAATTTACTTCAACAACGTTTCTGGCATTTTGTGAAGCACGCGGTATTACTCATCATCGTACTGCACCGTACTATCCGGCATCAAATGGTGATGCCGAACGATTTGTACGGGTATTCAAGGATGGTATGAAGCCTTTCGGTACTGTCAAAGATTGGGAGTACGCTGTACTCAATTTCCTGCTATCTTACAGCACTACTCCAAACACGACAACAGGAAAGACTCCTTCAGAGTTACTGGTTGGTCGCAATGTTCGTAAAAATGGCATTAATTACTGAACAGTCATAGGGACAACGTCGTCAAAGCTCAAACAAGACAATTTGGATCAAACATTAAACCAGCTCGTACGTTCATCGTTGGTGATAATGTTTGGACTCCTGACTACCGTTCGCAAAAGAAAAGTGGATTCAAGGTTCGATATCTGAAGTTGTAAGGTCCACGGAATTATACAGTTTCTACGTGTTTCAAAGTGTTTTTGCGTATCGCTTACTATCGTTTTCCATGCTTACTTATTAATGCCTATTTTATACGTTGCTTTCACTTACATGAACAGTGGTAAGGCTGCTTCATAGGTTTTACGTGGTTCTTCATATTCCTCTACAGTGGTGGCATGCATTAATGTGCAACACCACAACAGCTGGTAACCTACAACGTTCGACAACTACTTGTCAGATACACTACAATTACAGCCTAAATTGCACGCACATTCTAAACATATATGTTTAAAACAAATTTTCATTTATAAATTCAAATAAAAGCATTTTGTAAAATAATTAACAGGTGTTTCAAACGTTATAAAGGAAATATTTAGGCCAATTTACTATTAAATAAATAAATAAAATTGTGATTAAATATGCTTTCAATTTAATTAAACGCAAAAACACAACTCCTTCTTAAGGAGGAGCTGATGTAATGAGTGTAATGCACAATATTTATTTAATTAAAATTGATATTTTTGCGAAGAATCAATTATTACGACGAACGAATATATTTGTAATAAGTTAATGAACAAAACCGTAGTCAACAAAAATAAAATTAAAAGTGCTTTAATTAAACATGTTAAGTTTATATTTTAATTGTATGTTTGTGAATTTTATTTTTATTGTTTTTTAATTTATTTATGTATGAGGATTTTATTTGGGTTAATTAGATTTTTATAATTATTCAACGAAAGTGGTTTTTCTTTAAATTAATTAGTTTTTCTTAAGATATTGAATAGTTTTCGTAAATTCAGCCCTATCCAAAATCTTGCTGGTGGAGTGAGGTACGACCTCTTACGCTATCCATATGTTATTATAACTAATCAGT
Source organism: Phthiracarus crinitus (assembly GCA_034698025.1). Lineage (NCBI taxonomy): Eukaryota > Metazoa > Arthropoda > Arachnida > Sarcoptiformes > Phthiracaridae > Phthiracarus > Phthiracarus crinitus. The sequence continues at coordinate 3,374 of JAQGAW010003428.1, read as the reverse complement.
TGAAATATTGTGTTTTGTTAATGAATATTTACGTTTTGTTTTAATATTTAACAGTTTTTATGTGTAAAGTATTCACTTGTTGTATGGATAATTAACACAACAGTCACAAATAAAATAATTTCAGTTAACACTAAACACGTGTCATATAATTTATAAAAAAGTTAAAGTAATTTATTAATTAATTCTGCAGTTTAGCGATTAAAGCTATTCTTTGCTATTTATTAAAATAAACAAATCAACAATAATAAGGAAAGTAAATTAAGTTAAAATATTTAATAATTAATTATTATTCAGTGGTAACTGATATCACAGCAAATCTTTATCTCAGTGTTAACCGTAATAAACAGTAACTGTATAATCCAGAGTCTGTAACTGTACAGCAACTGGTAAGCTCGTCTAATCTGGTAATCCATTCTACTGAAGATCCTATAGTCTCTGAGCGATACTACACCCAGGATGTGATACGAGTAACGTCTTCGCACACCACTCTTATTCACGTCATTCAAGCACGTGATGTTTTGTATGTTTTTCATACGTTTTGTTTGTGATTTTATGCAACATATTGATTCAATTTACGTCAATAATTACTTTAACTAAAATTATGTGTGATTTGAAGAGTAGAGACAGTTTTGATAGATTTTGTGATGATTTATGTCAAGTAATATTTGGTTATTTACCGATTAGTGATTGTTTTCGATTGCAATGCGTTAACAAACAATTCAATACTAATAAATTTAATAAACAATATAGAATTGTATTAACTGACAATATTTCGTATAACAATAAAAACTCAGCGATCTCTGAGTTAAATGCATTAACAATTAATTAAAAATGTTCTATTTATAAAATTTTATTACGTCATGTGTTATATAAATGATTAAATATTAATGAAATCATTATTTGCGGCGAAATCTGGAATTCAATTTAAACGTTTAATTATCGATAATAATTATATTGAAAATATTTCATTCGATTGTTTGCAATATTTCTGTTATAATAGTATAAAATATTTGGAAACACTATACTATTCTAACCGAAGTTTAAATTTAATTTGATTTTTATTGCCATTTACTGCGAAACTGAATTCATTATAATGTTTTTATAATTTGATTAATTTATTTGATGATTGCTTTCTTGAGAATAAGCAACAGTTATTAAATAGTATTGAATCATTGAAATGCTATTTTATTCATGACAAACGTTTCATAACTTTTGTCGATTATTTTCATCTCAGTTTAAAGTCATTGCATGTATTTCTTGATGAAAATTTAGACATCAATCTATTAAAATATTTGGCACGGTTTGGAAATCTGGAATATCTTTACTGTGAAATCGATTGACATTCGTTGTTAACTAATAAATCAAACATAATTGCTATGTTAACAGGGGTTGGTTTAAAATGTACGAAATTAAATGTATTAGTAATCAATGGCTTGCATACACCATATTATGAAGTATTTATTGATGGGTTTCTATCGCTTCGAAAATTATTTATAAAAGTTAAAGAAAAAAGTGAAAATATAGAGTAATTAAAAAAGTGTGTGAATTTAACTCATTTAAAATTTGATGAATTTTCGTATATTGGAATTGGAAGTAAGTTCGAAAATATTCACTTATTTTTGCCACAACTAACGATATTTGAATTTTATATTCACAACGTGATAAAAGTACAATACATAGCGAATGTATTTAACTATTTATAAAAGTTGCCGAATTTATAAGATTTAAAAATTGGTTATTCAGTTGCGAATTTTGGTGATTATGTCTATTGGAATGCCATTTCAGATAATCTTATATCATTCATTAAAAATAGTTTAAGCATTAGAAGAATCACTATTTATTCGAATGAATCTGTTTATATTAAAACTATAATTAATTCGTATATTCATCGTAATAATAGAAAAATAAATTTTAAAATTTTAGATTACAAACGTAAAACGAATAACATTTAGACTTTAATATATTTAGTATTGGAACAAAGCAAAAAAATTATTTAAAAGCATAAGTTCATAAACTATAATGTAATTAATTTTAAATTTGATACTAATTTTCAAAAATTATAAATCCTATAAGAAATATTTGATATAATTTATTATTTTATTTCAATAATTTGTTTATTTCAATAAAAAAATATACCAAAAATATTTAGTATTGATAGCTTTTATTTCAATAAACTAATATTAAGAATAATAATCAAAATAATAAATAACTTATATATGATATCACTTTCAGTTGTGTCACAATCCCTCATTAGATTAAAGTATGGATAGCAAAACGCTTAATGTTGGCCTAACCTCGAATTGTTGACGCGGAGTTTGAATCTCATGTTACGAGCTATACGTTAATTGAGCTTAAAAATTGATTTGTTTTAAATAATTTTGAATTTTTTAAAGATGGCCTACATTTAACTTATTTGAAAATATTCTGATATAATTAAGAGGGAAATGAAAGTGATTTCGAAAATATTCATTTATATTTAACGTAAGTACACATAATTGATGTGTTTTTTCATGGCGCGACAAAAACAGATAATTCTATTTTACATGCGCGATACGATTAGCATTTTGTTGTCTCATTGAATTGTAAATCTTTATCATATGAAATTCTTATGTTTGAAAATATAAGATTTTATACCTTTCTAACTCTATTATTAATCCATTCACGTATTTGTTATGTATTATAGTTTGTATTATATTTATTATTGATATAGCGTTTAAATCAATCGTGTCTCAAAAAATCAATATGTGTTATTTGTACGTCAAGTTTTTAAATGTTAGTTGGAATAAAAAGAGACATCGGAAAAGTTACAATTCATATGTAAAAAAGTAATTTTGTATCATGTTTTTAATAAATAAATATGTATTTAGTAAATAAATTAAGTTAATTTAATAATTACAACTTATTTTTACCATAACGTATCCAATAACGTTTGTTAATTTATATTTAACTTAAGTATTTAAGTTTTAATTTTAGAAAAACATGCATCGATAGCAGTTATATTGTCAAGTTCACTATTAAGTCAACCGTTTGCTAAAACAAAAGTTTTTTAAAAGAAAAACTTTACTTGAAATTTGGAGTAATTATTAAAATCTTTTTAAATTATATATATTTAAAAAAATATTTAGAATTATCTTTTAGGGTTTTAGTAAAAGTAAACTACTAATATTAAAAGTCTATTATACAATTAGAAATAATTTTTACTTCAATTAAAAATTAATTTTTTAAAATTAATTTAATCTTTAGCTTAGAGATGAAGCTATTAAATAATGATAGATTTAAAAAAGTTAGGTTTGGTATTTTTATTAAACTTCTATGCTTAACTATTATGTTTTATCAAATAATTTGTGTTACATTAAACTATCTTTCATTTCCAT
>JAQGAW010003427.1:0-12590 GCA_034698025.1 Phthiracarus crinitus | reverse complement strand
ATCGCGTGAACGCACCTTTACATCCGACGACATCGCACTTAAACGGTCGATCGCCGGTGTGTTTCAGTTTATGAGTGCGTAACGCATACGGCGCCAGAAAGCTCTTCTCACATCCCGGCCAATCGCATCTGTGAGGCTTATCTCCGGTATGACACGCGCGCGTGTGGTTCTTCAACAGCTTATACGTGGAGAACTTCCACGTACAACCCGGCCATTCGCACTGAAACTCTTTGTCGATCGAGTGAATCCGTTTGTGCTCTTTAATACTTCCAGGATCGCTACAACTATGCATTTAAATAGAGAATTAATGTTAGTTATAAGTCAATTCATTAGTATCTGTTAACTGATAATAATTTGTTGCTATGATATAATTTCATAGACTGATAAATATAGCATATACTGTATTGAAGTATACGTGTTTAGCATTATAATTTCAGTGTATCGCATAGTTATTGTTATACTTTCATATTGTTTTAATTAGTTTTTTAATCAAAAATTTTTAGTTTAAATTTTATGCTATAATTAACTGACAAACAGGAAAACATTTATACTTAACACGACATAAATATATACATCAATCAATTCTTTAGGTTTGTTTTAGTGTTATTACGAAATTGTTTTTAAAAATAGATTAAATCGAATTTGAAAGCAAAATAAATATTAAATAATTATATGATTTTTTACCTTAAATATATTAAACATATTATAAATTTTATATACTTAATTTTAACATTATTGCACTTAATATTAACATTTAATCCAAAAAATTAAATGCAAAAATATAATTATTTTCATTTCTAATTGCAATAGAATGTATAAAATAATAAATATTATCTATTTGTTATCATAGAAACGTTATCGTAATGTAATAAGTTTTTGGCTTTATTTATTAAGCCTAAAATAGTATGCGTTTAAATTTATTTAAATAAAATAAACTTAAACTCAGTATAACTTTAAAATAAACTATATTTTAGTTACACCATCAATGCATAAGGTTTTAAAGCAAACAAAATTTTGGTTAGCATTTAATAATTAAAACTTTCATTATTTTTTTAAACTCTGCCCGTTTCTATCTTTGATAATTTATATATATATAATATTTTTGAAAAAACGTTTTCCCAAACCGGTTTCTTATCGGTTCGGTTCAGGTTACTATTTATCATTACTCGGTTCGGTTCGGGCTGAATAAACTTCTTATCAATTAACCCGAATGAAACAGAAAACCTGATAATCAGTTTTTGGCATTAAATTTAAATAATTCTATATCAACTTTGACTTTATTAAACGTCAAATAAGAATCATATAAGCATCTTATATATTCAACATTTTAATTAGTAGTTTTAAAATATATTGGTAGTTAAAACAATATATTGGTAGTTTTAAAAATGATTAGTAAATCAATATTTTTGATTTCAGTTTTATTTTTTTCGATTATTAACCGTTATATGCGTTTGTGGTTTTTTCTGGTTATCGGGTTTCTTATAGGTTCGGGTAGTTTATAAAATTTATCATTTCGGTTAGGGTTAAATTTAAGATGTCTGTTAGGGTCGGGTCGAATGACAACTAACGTAGAACATCTTATTAATAATTTATATACTGTATATATTTATTTGCATTCAGTGAATGGCCTATTCATATCGGACATCTATACAAATCAGGTTCATAAATTTAATTGACTTCAAAATCTGTAATATATATCTATTAATAATTAAAATAAATTAGAAAATACAATACAAAAAAGATGCATATTTTATGATTTATATAACTTCAAATTGATATTTATTGTATGGTTGACCGTGAATATGCAAAAAATATAAAACATTTATAAAATATAAATTTGGCTAAGATTTTAGTGGTTTCCTATAATTTTGTAATGTGTTGAAAACTTAAACTCTCGAATATTTTTAGGCAATTCATACTTCCACCCATTATGTGTTTTTAACTCCCATTGTTAGAATAAGTAAATGAATAATGGATGTCAGAATTAGACTAGTAATCGGGTACCCGAAATGTCGGATTAGGGTAGGGTACACGATAAATTTGCCGTCTCGGGTCGGGTCTAAAAATTTTTATTGATAACAAGACTTTCCTTCAAGTATTTATAAAATACAATCAATTTTCATAATTAAAACCTAAATTATAAACTAAATTATAATGACAAGCAATAATACTTATCCAAATTTTAATTTATCAATTTTTTTGTTATAAATATTTGAAAATTTGATATAATTTTCATTTTAGCTATAAAAATTATTTTGGGTATCGGGTTCGGGTAGGGTTCTGAAAATTCGTAGTCAGTATGTCCATCTGTATATATTTTGTATCTATTTATTATAAACTTTTTCAATAAATATAGAAAGAGTATTTGAAGTATTAATTTAACCGATTCTTTGAATTTATTAAAGTTTCTTTTATGGGTTATTTTTTATAATAGTAGTGAAACGCGATTACTTGACTTTGTGTCAACTAAACAACATTTTATAAAACGACTCCATACTAAATTAATTAAAATTTTCAAAAATTCATAGAAGTTATATTTATAATTTTTCGTTTTAAATATTTAATATAAAGTAATGTATGCTTGATTTTAAATAGTGTTTCCACTAATTTTTAATATTTTTCGGATAAAATTATGTGAATAACTTTTTATTTAATATAAAAAATGCTAAAATATTATCAAATACTTTTATATTGATAGCGATAAACCAAAAATGACGAGTGAATATAAATGTAAGTTTGAAGAAATTGGTTCACTCGGTTGTGGAGGGTTTTCTATGGTATTTGAAGCGAAATCTATTAAAGATGGAAAGTCTTATGCAATTAAGAAAATTCCGTTCAAAGAAGAAGAAGCGGTTAAAGCATTAAAAGAAATTATATTTTTTGGTGAATTAGAAAGTGATTATGTCGTTCGTTATGTTTATTCATGGGTTGAAAGGAATTATTATATTTCTGAAGAAAATAGTAATAATTTACTTAAACCCGAAAAACCATTATTACTGCACATTCAAATGGAAATGTGTTCAATGACTTTGAATGAGTTTATTAAATCATTTCATTATCCCATTAAAAATAAAATTAAAGCTAAAGATTACAGCATTGCATGTGAATTATTTATACAATTATTACAATGTGTTCAATATTTACATCAACAAAACCCACCAATTATTCATAGAGATCTCAAACCACAAAATATTTTATTAACAAAAGGAGATAACAATCTATGCGTTAAATTAACAGACTTTGGTTTGTCTACATTTCACGAATACGACGAACAATCACATACTACTCGTATCGGCACTGATGGATACAAAGCTCCGGAAGTGATAACTAGTAAGCATTACACAACAAAAGCAGACATTTATAGTTTGGGAAGAATTATGGAAAAGTTATTTAATATCGATTTTAATAGGTATTGCATATCATTTATCTAAATATTTGTTTTATACTTTTATTATTTATAGTAATCCCATTCAAAATTCGGAAGATATTCAAGAAAAATATGAAAAATTCCAAAAGATATGTTCGTCTTGTTTATTATACATTAATAATCAAAGGCCTAATTGTAATGACATATTAAATAAAAGAAACGAATGGCTATTTATTTATAAGATGAAAGAAAAAGATTTATTTGCTAAAATTAATGAATTAATTTATGAAACTGAATTTATGTCAATAATTGAAGAAATTGATAATAATATTTATTCATTTAGAGTTAGTGATCAAAACGATAATCCAAAACAAAAGCCTATTATTGTTAATGAATTATCAAATAAACAAATGAAAAGAATTATCCGAAAGAGAACTCACTTATTTGAAAGAAATGAAACAACAAATTTATTAAGAAAATATCCAAATCTTTATAAGGTATACGAAGAAAATTCAACTGCCGTTTTATATGCGTTTAAAAAGAAAGGCCTATTAAAAGCTAAAATTGGCAACTTTGAACTTTCGACTGAGTATGCCGGTTCGTGGAGTAAACAGAAGAGTTGGGAAGACTATAAAACGTTTATGCAATCATATGTTGATAAGTTAATGCACGACGACAATGGGATTGAACACAAAACGGAACTTAGTAAAGCACGGAATGATATATGTAAGGCTATTTATACCAGTCATTCTAACACGCTTCCTGATTGGCCAACGATATTTACGCAAAACACCGGCAGATTTGAATTGAACGCAAATGGATCCTACAGAGTCGATAATATTTGGGTTTTATGGCAAGCGCTCGGTTGGATGATAGTTACGGATAGAGCAACTCACGTTTCCTATCATTTTTCATTCAGTGGGAACCCAGAAATTACGCTCGCAATGATTGATTTATTTCAGCTACAAAACTTAGAAGCACTTCTCGCTGAAGACTTTGATAATGGAAAAGAGTCTATTATGAAAAAGGCGGAAAATGCATCGCTTATTTTTCGTAATTGGAACTTTCTTTGATTAAATCATAAATTCATTTTTCATATTCTTAAGATATTATATGAAATAAATTTATTATACGACATCCTTGAAAATTATTATATTTTGTATTAAAGATAACTGATATAAAAAAGTTTTCCCACGTAATGGGTTTAATAAATTTAGAAAATAAAAAAGTAATAATATATCACATATTAAAGATATATTTGTAATCCGAAAGAAGTTGAAGAAAAAAGTGATTATTAATTTTATTCTGATGTACAGATTATAAACAAACTTATTATTAAATTAGTTTCAAAAGGACACAGTATATATGTGTTTACAACATATAAAACCGAAAACTTTTTATAATTAAAATTCTACAAACAAAAACAATGAAAATTATGAACATTCAAAATATGCTCACTTTGTATCATTTAAAACAATAGAAAATAGAATTTTAGATCATTGCAATACTAATAAAAGTAGAAATAAACGATACTTTGATTATATTTGTTTTTTTTCCAAAAAATATAATGATGATCGATTATAAAGAAAAATATTAAAAATAACAAAAATGGAAAAGGAGTACTTGAAATACTTCACCACCACTTCCTTACCCAAATACCACAAAAGACACCGAAGACGCGTCGAATGGCCAAACGAAACCACTTCAGACACGCTATCGCCGAACAAACTCTAGACCTAACCTCGGATACTTTCCCTTAAGACTAGGACTTGGGTTCAATGACTTACACGAGGATAACAATAAATATTTATTAAATAAATTTAATAGAAAACAGATTATACCGTACACATCAGATACTTATTAAATGGACGCGAGTCCAGAGTACAGTCAATAGCGATTACTTCCGCCACTGTCCACGCATTCACAAAACACAATCAATTAATTATAATTAAAATAAACAGTGACAGAAGCGAATTAAATAATACTTGAAATAAAATATATATAATTGAAAACATATGCCATTAAGGCTTAACAAAAACTAACATTTTAAATTAAAGTGAAGCGTTTGCGAGCTATCAATACACTGCGCGTTAACATAACATAACGTTAGCGTCGCTTGAAAATACCTTTACATTTATAGTCATTTTATGCATAGTTTTTAGTCATTACTGATCACATTTCACTCATTCAATAACTCATAGTTTTCACCGCTTCATACTTCATTACTAAAAACGTATTTCTATTAAAATAGATAATTTGAATTTTTTTTTATTTTTCACTAAAACTATTTAAGTATTTATATTTAAAAAATGTAAATATATTTAACGAAAATATCAAACAAAGATATGGTGTACTTCGTTGCCATAGTTACACAAGGGGGTGCTTGCCCAGGGTTGACCCACTAACCTAGAAATTTGAATAATTCGACCACCCCTCACCCAAAATTTGAGAAATTCAAGGTCGAAAAAAATTGAAAATTTTGAAAAATATATGGTCAAATTTTAAAAAGTTTAGGCATCAAAAGCGATTAGTTTTTGTGAACCCTTTAAATTTTTATCAAAATTATAAAAAATTATAGTTTAAACAAGATGAGTCTTTATGAATCTTGATTTTTGTATATAGATTTATGTATATACACAAACATTACGGTAATCCTTAAAAATTTATAAGAAACAATAAATATATATAATGAAAAGGGCTTTAATGCTGGGTTTAGAAGAACAGGTATTGGTCTCTGAGTGTCCATTACGGAATCTGTACCTGAACCTGGGACCTAAATTATAATATTATTAAAGAAAACAGAAAAATTATTTTAGCTCACTATTCCTGTTAAGGGAGAGAGAAGATCATGTCTAACTTATGCATATTTATATGAATAATTATTTGATCTAAACATATTACTTTTATTGTTTTACATATTATTTTTATTAATTCATTAATTAACTCTAAAAGAGTAGTAACTAAACTAATATAATCGATAAATCATTTAAGTAAAATCACATTTTAATTTTCTATCCTTTAATCAGCGCTTCTAAATTACAAATTATAATTATTGGACATACGCTACAGCTTTAATTACAAAAATATCAATTTAAAAATTTAATTTTTAAAAATTCTTAAATAGAATATTTTTATTAATCCCTAAATTTAAAATTTAAAAATTAATTTTATTAATAAATATAATTTTATTGTTTTTGAATTAAATTGTAAATTATGGATTTGTTTATGAACTTTAAAGTTTAGCATTTTGAATGTTTCTCTATTCAATCATATATACATAAAATCCTTATTTTTTTAGTATTTATCCGCGTATAAAATGTCAAAAAATTATCACAACCAAATAATAATTATATTTGTTTAAATTCAAAAATTAATCAATTAAGGTAACGGAGTTGAATGAACAGTTGATTGCAATCATAATATCACAACACAGAACATAGTGTAAATTACTTTATCTTATCGAGTGTTTTTGTATTTATTGTTTTTTCCATTTTTAAGGGTGAAGGAGTGTCCAGAACCCCTTAAACCACTAAAACCACTGATCTCGAAATGATCTCTGAAATGAGTGGAATCTAATGGTTTAATTATTTTTATTTTATATTGTTTCTTCATTGAGATAAACAAATAAATAGTCGTAAATACCCGATATTTTGATTAATAAATAATCAGTAATCGGATTATTATAGTATCTTTATGGATGAAATATTGTATGGAATTATTTTGATTTATTTATTACCTAATTATTGTGCCTATTATAGTGTTTTATTTTTATTTTTAGCTCTATTCAATTGGAAATAATTATATGTTTTCTATGTTTCCTATTTTTAATATAAAATTAGTAAAGAAACGGAACTTTTAAATTTAAAACTTCTTTTCTTGTAAATATTTTAATATAGCATAATAAATATTATTTTTTATGTTTTTCTCTATTTACTTCTATTTAACTCTATTTACCTCTTTTAAAATGTATTAAGCACTAGTAAGCTCTAATTACCAATATTAACCTCTATTTACCTGTATCGACCCCTATCTACCTCTTAACTTCTATCGATCACTATTAACTCTATCGATATCTATCAACCTCTATCGACCTATATTTACCTCTAATGACCTATATCGACCTCTATTAACCTATATCGACCTCAATTATATTCTATTTACCTCTATTAGCATCTAACGACCTCTAAATTCCCATATTACCTCTATCGACCTCTATCGACCTCTTGATATTATCATGTAGTGTAGACCGAGAATTTTGGAAAGTTTGGAAAAAATTTTGGAAAATCGTTAAGACTGGAGATTTTTTTAGTTGTATTGCACTGCTTTTTAATACTATGATTTAATGCAATAATTGATACAAAGTGAGCTAATTATGAATGTTCATTCTCTTTCTTGTTTTTACGATTGATTATATTGAAATGAAACAAGAACGACACATTAATAGAGTGCTCACTTTTATAGCCTTAAATATAAAAATTAAGCACATGCTTACAGAAGGGATGGTTGGTAGCTCAGTGGTTTAACTTCTGGATCTTAAAGTTAGACTTTCCCGTAACCTTACTACAGGACTGTCTAACCAAAAGAAAAAGAAGAAGAATGAAGTGAGCCATCCGGGTATACCTTTTTTAATTAATTTTTAGTTTAATAATATTATAATTACAAAATAAATTAATTAAAATTTATAAACATGTCCGGTGTAGAGGGCCGGGGTTCGATCCTTCCATTCGCACGAATTTTTAGATCAATTTGTAATGATTGGATTTGACATTTCTATTTGTCTGTTTATGTGTATGTATATAATATATATATGTATGTATGTAGTGGTCTAGCAACTAGCTCGACATTATTTTTCAGCACGTATTTTAAAATTATTTTTTTATACCATTTTTTAAATCCTTTAAGAGATTCACAGAGAGCTTTTTATGAATAATATTCAACATAAACTATTTAATAAATAAAACTAAAATTCGATTTAAGAATATTTTATTAGTAGTAAATAATTGTTGAATAAATTTAAATTGAAAACCATATTGGTTTGTGATAGAAAAAGTATGACTCATACAAATATACATCAAAAGAAATGTTACGAGCGAAAACCAAATATATTTGCGTATTGCCATTAGTTGTTACTCCGTTATTCATTAAAGTGAATCCAAAATTAAACATTTGATGGAGAAATTCTATATTACTCACATTCCTAACATCCATATTGAAATCGCCAACTATTATAACTTTTTCGTTTATACATTAACTAATACATTCATTGATATGTGACATTAGTTCTAGTTTTGTCGTCTGTACTGAGTTATATATTAGGATTATATCTATTTCATTAATACCTATTCCAATACAATTACAGTATGATGTTTTGCATGAATGAAACTTTTTCTTAAATAAAACTTTGCATTTACATTTATTGTATACAGCGCATCCATAGGCTTTTCTCATTTTTTTCGATGTGATTTGATGTATTAGTTTAAAGTTAGGAAAATTATATATTTCACTGTCAATTAACCAGGTCTCAGCCATTAGTAAAATATCGGCACTCATAAATTCATTGTCTGCACAAATATCCAAAAAATCTTTCTTTAATGACTGTACGTTTTGATATATTACTTTGATTCCATTTGTTTCGAATCCGCTCAAATATTTTAAAGAATAGTTTAATGCTGCTTCCGTTCGTAATCTTTTTATTTCGGATTCCACTTCAATTACTGCATTTGTTTTACGAGGCTGAAAGAATAGCCCATTAATATAAAGTCTATTAGCAGTTCTCGCTCTACTTAATGCCACATATATATGCGAGAGCATTAGTTTTTTATCTGAAGGCGATATATTAACTACCACATCGTCATAACTCTGTCCTTGTACTTTGTAAATTGTTATAGCTTCACATTATACTATTGGAAACTGGGTTCGTCTTACTCTTACATTTTGCTTAAATTTTGGATTATTCATCGGAATATCACGAGTCATCATTTCAATTGGTGTCTAATTACTATCGTATCCGTTTCGTTTAATTGCATATTGATATCGTTGCCGTGCTTTAACTCCGATATTCGAATCTTTAAATTCTATCCATAATTTATACGGTTTACCCAAAACTGCATCAATCTTTTTAAGTACACCACTTGCGCCATTAACAATTCCGTCTTCTGTATCAATATTTACTGTTATCATATAGTTTCCGTCTACTTTTAGCAAAATATTTGTTGATAAACCATATGTTTCAGTCCGTTTCTTAAAAGTTATTATTTCTAACGCTCTTTGTTTGACAAAAGCGTTTACATCTCCTTCCGCAATAACATCCGCCCGATTTTCGTACGCTATACTTGAATTTCTATTTAATACGGTTATATTATAATTATCAAGGTCAGCGTTGGTTCTAAATAAATTGATAGCACTAGTTGGCGGTCGATTAAACTCTCCATTTATTTCTCGAGACTTAAATAAGTCTATGTCTTCTTCAGTACAGCTGCCAGACGCTAAGTTATTAAGTGCCTTCGCAAAAAGTTTATCATCTTTCTGTCGCATTATTTCTGTCAATTCAAAGCTTCAAAATTTTTCCATATGTTTTTTTCAAAAAGCAATCCATATTTATTTTTATTGTTAATTTTAAATACAAAATAATCTTGCACTGGTCGTAATTTATAGAAATCTCCAAAACTTATAACACTAACGCCACCAAACATTTTTATTGTTCCAAATATCTCTTACAGTCTTAAATCAATGAATTCAAATTGCGATATATATCAACCAAAGATATCTCGTCAATTATTACTAGTTTCAAGTCAATAAAATTACAAAGTAAAGTATTACGTCGATAATGAGATAAATTAGTGTAATTATGATTTTGATTAAATATATCAAATGCCGAATTAGTTGTTACACTACCGATATTGTAGGCCGCTTTTCCAGTTGGTGCACAAAGAAGTATTTTAATAGTTTCGGGTCTAGTGCCTGGCACTGAATTAAAGTGTCTTAAAAGAGTTTGATGAATGGCACTATTCAAACATGATTTACCTACACCTGCTCCACGAATGATAGCGTTGTAAATTGGTTCTGTTTTAGTTTTCATACAAAATAATACATTCATACTTTATTTTCTTTGCTTTACATTGAGCGATTGCATCTGATTTCGATATTCTTTGTCACATTTAAATTTCGGTGATAAATACTTATCCATTTTTAATTTATTTGTATCACCACTAATGTCTTGACTTAAACTATATTCTGCTTGAGTATCCATTGTGTAAACGTTGTATTGGTGAGATCGAATATCCAATAACTCTGTGTTCTGAATAAATCCTTGTTCGATCTCTTTGAAGCTGTCTTCAAAATCAAATACATCTTGTTTAACAAATAAATACTTCGCAGAATTAGTTTTAATTAAATCAATATTTTGTTTGAACTTTGATTCAATATTAATATTCAATAAATCTTCTGTTTCGTTGAACCAGGGAATAAAAAGCTGGCATTGTTCGCGATAATAATTTCGTTCATCTAATTTTATGTTATATCGTTTAAATCGTATAATTTTTGTACGTTTTCGCTTTTCTAAATAGCCTGATTTTTGTTTTAACGCTATTAGGTCACCAATTTCACTTCCTCATTTTCCTAAATAATATCATCGTTTTCAGTTGCATCGAGTTTTAGTTTGTCTTCTTATTTGGTCGTTTTGTATATCTATTAAACTCTGCACAAAAAATCAGTTAAACACAATGATTTTAAACTTTCTGGTCTCAGTATATAATAATCTAAATCTCCGTTTTGGTAAATATCTTGAGAATCGCTGTCCATAATTTTTAATTCGTTTTCGCTTTTAACTATTTTTTCTCTGCTATGTGTTTCTCCTGTATTGATAAAAACGTGAGAACGACTACAACGCGATAAGTCCATAATAATAAGATGGTAAACAGCTTCCTGCGCTGAAATTTCAGTTTTTTCAAATATCGATTACCAATTACTTTAAGTCGTTCACGAATACTTAAATTACCTGCTTTAACTTCTTCGACCGCTTCTATTAAGAGTTTTGACATACCTCTATCTGGCTTATTTAAATAATTTAACTATAGGGGTCAAGAACAAATTGTATATACATGTTAGCTCTGTGTAACTTCAAAATATTGGCATTGTATCCATTAATTCGAAGTGAGTTGAAATCGCGCATTAAAAAGACTTTTGGATTTTTTAGCGAAGATCTTATTGCCAAAATGTACTCATTAATATTTAAGCTTAAATATTTCAAAAATTTTTCGAATGTCATCTCAGATAAATTTATGATTCCCTTTTTACTTTGTTTCTCTAAATCGATTAATTTCTGTTTAATTATTGTGTATATGTCTTTGATGTTATCATTTTTTTCACAAGGCTCAAGTGTCATTGTTGTTGGCATTTGAAATTGTGGAAAATCGAATCTGCAAGATAACTTATCACCACAAAACTTTAAACACGATTTTGAATGACCGTATGTTTGAATCGTATTGTCATCATAAATGTTTAATATTTTTCTCTTTAATCCTTTTGATAATGCACTTAGAACATAGTTGTCAACTAAACCACCCATTTAATGTTAACTAACTAAATTTTGTATTTCCCGTTGAGACAGTTTTTTTTAACATATATTGTTATATTGTATATTGTATGTAATAGATGTAATATGAACAGGTAGTGTTTGGATTCCCGAACGCTATCCGGGATAGTGATCACACTGTCCGAAAGTTGGTGTGGTGAGGCCACCCCGGGGTTATAACAGACCTTTCGGTCTAAGCCCGGGTATGGTAGTAACTACACTGACTTAGGGTAGAAACCGCGATAGTACTGTTACTCTACTAGATTGTATAGCGTGATTTTATAAGATATTTCTAGGGAAAATTTAGTTTGGAAATAAATATTTCCGTGAATTATTTTTTGATTAAAACCCCGACATCACGGAATCCTCTGTGATTTAGGGAAGAGTCTGGTATACACTAGACTATTATAATCTTGTATTACTCCGCACAACAATTTTGGATCTGTATTCGGTATTGAAATGTATTTATATTTAATTTCGGAAAACTCTGATTTGGAAAGTGTTTATGAACAAACGAAACGTATAGTCGCTAAAATGAATTTACTTTTGGAATACGTTATGGTTGACTGATGAACAATACAGTGAACAAGTTTGAAGTTCAAGCGATTCGATTAAGCGGAACTTGTATAGTGTTCTTACGCTAATGTCGAC
>JAQGAW010003426.1:0-12590 GCA_034698025.1 Phthiracarus crinitus | reverse complement strand
GCGCTATACAACAATTCTCTGTTTTCGTTTACTTTTTTGGGTATTGTTAGGCAAATGCAGTAAAAACAGCGTTTTTTTAGTATTATAGGAGAACGTGACGGAGAAACTGAATTCATTTATTTTATATATTATATTTTATATATTAGGCTTTTAATATTACATTGATAAACAAAAAGATTTGAAAAATTCCATAATAAGTATTAACAAGAACGACACATTCAGAGAGAGCTCGCTTCAATAAAATAAACATTTAAATATATAAAACAACATACAAACTGCGAACACGAGGACGGACAGACAGACTGCGAACATGAATATGGACAGAATGTCAGACAGGCTGTGAACACTACGACGGACAGATAGACAGACTGCGAACGGATCGACAGACCGACTGTGTCAAATCCATAAGCTCTGCTTCTCTCTGAGAAAGCGAGCTAAAAAAAATTCCTAAATGACAGAAGTACATGACAAATCCATAGAGTCAGCTAAAAAATTACAATCACCTTTATTTGTAGAAAAATAGATATTTATATTCAAATTGATCAAATTCAAGCTTAAAATTTATTACTTTAAACAATTATGAAATAAATGCTATCATAAAAATTGGAATTTATCTTTAAAATTAGAAATAATAACAAACATAGTAATAATTGCATATTTAGACATTTTCGAAAATATTTGTATTTATAATTAATAATTGTTTATAATACTTTGAAAATGCTGGTAAATTCTAAAAAATATTAGTGACAATAAATATATGTATCATATATTCATTGATTGCTTGTTTTTATTGGTTTTTTCATTATATCGCTAATATTTCTGAATGGACATTCAATTAATACGTAGAAAATGTAAGCCAAAAAAATGGTTCGAATCATATTAACCATGCTATCATAAATCTAAATGATAATCAATACATTGAAAGATATATATCAAAATAAATGTTAAATTTTACCATTAATGAGTAAGTCATAGAAACTGTTTGATTAATTGACACAATTCTCAACCAAACAATAGACATATGTGTTAGAAAAATACTAAACGATAGCTTATTTAGTGGTAGAAAAACATTCCTGTTTAGAAGACGATTCAATAGGGCTTTTAAAAAATAAATAAATTTAGATTTGTATAAAATAGTATATTTCACTAGACATACCTTCGCTATCAGAACATAAAGCGAAAAAAATCCACGCGAAACCTAAACCGGATATAAGTCTGCCGAACGTAAGCCAAAGTAAAGCATTCTAATCGGAGTGCGTTTCAATCGGTTGCCATAAAATAGTGTTCCATATGAATGCGATAATAATCATTATTATAGATGATAACCATAAAAATGCATTAACTATTTTTCCGAAGCGTATGTTTTCACGCAAACCAATACCAAATAATAATCCGACAAAAAAACTCCCGAAATGAGCAAAAGTTATAAAATGATAAGCAAATGATTTAAAGTATTCTTTCTCTGTATTAATATGTAAATATTGCGTATACGGTTTAATGCCGATAACGTAAAGAAGATAAGTTAAAAGAAAACCAATAATGATTGTGACAATAATAGTAATTGTGGCCAATAATGGCTTTCGATAGTATGCCATAACGTATGCCACACCAATAATATTAAGCTGAAATAATGCGGACATAAACCATGTGGGACTGTTGCAAATCGGGACCTTATAATCATCAATCGGTTCCATATAATTGCTTATTTGCATTATACTATATAATAGATGTAATGGTGATTTGCATGAAGTCATATATGCATCAATAAGCGACTCCCAAATTGGTCCATCAACTAAAAGTGGGACTAATATGAAGAATAGAAATGAGCCTAAAAGTGGTATTAAAAATCGAATCCATTTTTGAAACATGTGATTCATATATGAAAAATTTCCACTACTATAGCGTAATTTTCCAAGCAATCCGTACGATAATATTAGACCACTAAATAGTTTTGAAAGGATTTTAAATCTTTTGTATTTACAAACTATTTTCCGCCAAATTTTGATTTCAGTATTTAATAAAGTTTATAACTAGGGCTTCAATTTTTCGGGAAAATCCCGAATCCAAATATAAATGCAATCTTCGGGAAGTTAATGTTATACGATAAAGTCAATAAAAAGATCATTTTTATATAGTTTTTATTGTCCCGATTTTCCCGAAATTCATTATAAATTAAATAATCCCGATTTTTACCCAAAATTTAATAAATAATTCAAAGTTTTGCCGATTTTGGTGGTTTTAACAGTTTTTCTTGAATAAAAAAGTAAAAACTTTCCAAAAATTTAATAAAAATATTATTTTAACCAAATAGTCTAATCTAAAAATTTAAAATTTAGAAATATTTAACTAATTATACGTTTAAACTTATTTAGGATCAACAACATTAAATTTAACATATTTTTTATTACTTTTTAACAAAATATATTTCCCGAATTTTCAATATTTGTTCCCGATTTTAATAGTTTTTTTTAGCTCCCGAATACCGCCCGAATTTGATTGTTTTAAGTCCCGAAAAATTGAAGCCCTATTTATAAGTCAATAAAGTTTACTTAATTTATAATACTTACAAATGTTTAGAAAAACATTTTAAATACTCTAACATTGAAAAAATATACTCTGATGTTGACTCAGAACGCGAGTATTCATGAGCTGGTTTAATATTCAGTAGTATTTTAAAGGTCTAACAGATGGGTATTTTAAGTGAGAGACCATAACTTGAATAGCGGTAGTTCTGGTTCAGGTCTAGTCTGAGATTTTGGGACTATGAATCTAGAATGAACTTAAAACACTGGGATTTAAAAATATATAGCTCGACAAAATAATTGGCCTCACAAACGCTTTTAGTTTTTGTAACACAATATACTATTTTTAAATTTTAATAGCAAGTTTTTTTAGTGAAAATAAAAAAGGCTAACTCGTAAGGTTGCTCACACTTGAAGTTCATACGATTAGTTAAGAAAGCAAACCTTAGGCAAAATAAAAAATTCTATTGAGAATATATGTGATCTAACGATATATTATTGGCAATTTTGAAATTATCTCTAGATTTAATAAACGCATAAAATACGCAACACATGAGCAATCATGTATACTATTGAAAGATTCCTTACAGTACAGTATTACATATCAAGTCTTATGCAAGTTTTTGCAATCGAAGCTTATTTTTAACAACTAAACTTATTTTTGAACAATATTCGAGCAAAGTTATAGTAAGTATTTAATATTATAGTTTTAATACTAGTATTAATTAGTCTAAAACAAAAATGAGTAAACTTGTCATATTTAATTTTTTAATCAAATACTGTATAAAATTTTCACTTTTAATTTAATTTTTAGAGCTATTCTGTAAAATAATAAGAATAAAATCAGTTACTATGCCTCACAATGAAATAATTCGTTTATATTTATTAACACGTGTAAGTCTTAAGTTGCAATTAATAAGCTATAATATTGATATAAAGATCACACCATTCGGTAAGACAGTCGAAATTGTTGTATTGTTTTGCAAACTTAATGTTCGAAAAAACAATCAATTTATTTTCAAGTAATGATACTTATTAAAACAATAGCTGGCAAAATCTGTATGTTTAACATAATGTCTAATAAAACTTTTTTATTTCTCTTAATGGTTTAAAAAACAATATTAAGAATCTATCGATTTAAAATTTAGATTTTTAACTGGAGATAGGATATCTTGTTAAAAACGATTTAAGATTTTTTTGCTGTTATACTGTATTGCAAGAAAAAATTATGTTTTTTGTTAAAACAAAAAACTATTTTAACACCATTTATAATTATGAAGTGTTTATTTTTTAATATTAACAATATTTCGATGTTTTTTAGATTAACTTTTTCCTACCGATGCAGAATTTAGAGGAATTTAAATTTGCTGACAAATTTTAATGAGTCCCAAAAAACTCATCAGTTTGACAGAAAATATTTTACTTTGCACCAAATATTTTGAAAATATCTGTCAATAATTAAATTTTTCTCAATTTATGCTTAAATTTTGTCAAATAAAAGAAATTTTTGTATATTTTGTTGTTAATTTAAAACGAATTTTTGACAAATTTTGTTGTTACAAGGTTTTGGAATTAAACATATATTCTATTTATAACAACGTACTAAAAGACAAAACATTTACAACAATAGTGATTGAAACAAACTAATCTTATATATAAGAGAAGGAATTAATTCGCTGTAATATCATAGTAACGCATTATTAATCACAATATTAAATTTCAGTTTCAAAATACGTTAACAAAAATAAAATCAGTTTAACAAATAGATTCTAAAAGATTAGAATCATAATCGATTAATTTACTATTTTATCGCAAAAATTGTTTAAATAGTTTAAACCTTTTATTTAAGTTTAAAAAGTACATTAAAAAATTTTAAACTTACCATTAAAGTTTTGATTTAAATTGAGTTGAGAAGACAATAATTTCCTTTGCGGTGACAACGATAGATCGCTGAGTGATATTGATCTGCGAATAGCTTCAGAAGCTATAAAATATATGGGAATTAAATAAAGTGGATTGTATTGTATGCGAGTATATAAATAAAACATACAATCAGAGCCAATCATATTTTTGTTTTCAGCATCAAAGGTTATATCCCTTAAATTTGCAACACTTTTAGAATTGCTGAGTGCTGTGCCTTTCCATCCGAGCTATTAAATACAATAAATTAGACAAAAGAGTGAAAAATAATAGCTGGTATAGTATAGGATTACGTGGACAATAAAGCTTACAGTTTCAAGTTTTTTGCGCGCTTGACTGATCGCAGCAGTCAGCTCTTCACGTCGTTTAGATATGGGAGGTTTCACTGTTACTGTTAATTGGTTTGTAGAACTATTACTTGGTTTTAATGAACTAGAGGTAGTGGTACTGTTTGGTGGAGTGGTTTTAGAATGATATTTTGATGAAATACTTAAACGATTGTCACTGTTGCTCAATTTTCTTTTATCTAATGTATTGGTTGATTCGCGATCCAAGTTTTCAAACGTATTTTTTAAATATTTTTCTCTTTGATCGATACGATCCAAATTCTCAGTACTTATGTATAGATTTTTATTGACACTCTTATCACTATCACCTCCAGTTGTTCCCGAATCATCGTCATCGCTATGCAATTCATTAAAATTAGGAACACTAATAGAAGGCACCACTCCTTTACCAATAAAGTTATTTCGAGAAAGTTTTGCTTTTTGCGATTTTGCATCAGTCGAATCATTAATATTAAATGTGGATTCAGTAAACATGTTGTCATGATATAAATGATTATCACTATCGGTTGTATTCATCTCTTCGTCGTCGTCGTGAGGAAAACTTCCGCTCGCAGAAGAAGAATCAGTAGTATTACGGTATCGAGTGTTATCTTCATTATAATTTGAATAATTTTTATTATCATCCATTTGCTCGATTTCATTAGTTTTAGAAGTATTTTGAACTTTTTTAGGTAAAAGATAAGAGGTGTTGGCATCGTCTGTAATAGTGTAGGGTTTGACTAGATTTTGATTATTTTCAACTCTTTGAGCCCAACGGCCTTTTGGCTGAATGTTAACTATATTATTACTCGATTCAATATCAACTTTAGTGGTTGAATCTCTACTCATTTCTTCGACCATTTGCTTTTTAGCCCATAATGGCAATGACTTCAGATTAAATTTATAGAGTGATGATTGCGAATTATTACTGTTTACTAAATTGTCTTCATTATCACTTTGATGCAACAATTTAGTGTTTGAGACATTACTCTCGGTTAACGAAACTGGAGGCAAACCTAATTTAATAGATATAGTGTTCACCATTTCTATTGGTAACTGCCAAATAAATATGCATCCATCTCCTGATACTGATAACAAATTTCGCCCATTTTGCGAAAACTTTAATCCTGTAATTAACTCCGAGTGTCCACTAGTTGTTGCGATGCATTCGCCAGATATATAATCATAAATATATAAACTTTTATCAGTACAAGATGTGGCGATGTATGTGCCACTCGGATCCAAAGCGATCTTAATTAATGTTCCATCATCTCCTTGAGAACCCTTAAAATTATTACTGTTTTTACCAGTTATCACATCATATACTCTAATCATTCTGTCTTGACATGCGGTCAACACTTGTGTCTGTTCCGAATCAATTTCCATATCATATAACGTAGTTTTTCCCACCACATGATGCTCTCGAACGAAATTGAATGGTTGCTGAATAGTTTCAATACCTTTCCTAAATATCAATGATTTATCTGCGCCACAACTTATCATTTGCAAGTTATTTAATTTATTGCAAACAAATTTGACTGAAGTTATGGAAGAAGAATGATCGTCCATAGTTTGTACGAACGAATACTGTTGCTTCACATCAAAAATATGGATGAGTCGATCCCTACTCGCAGACGCGAGAAACGACTTTCCGCCATACGTTTGTTCGTTAGAATATTCGAGACAAAGCACTTCAGAATCGTGTGCTTCTATTTTGCATAAGTCCTGCTGAAGTTCCAAATCAAAAATACGAATATTCCCAGAACGATCGCCTTTACAAAGAATTTAAAATAGCATTCTTTAGAGCATACCATAATCATATAATAAAGGCTAAGTACTGTATAGTAAGTATAAGATATTAATTAAAGACTAATTATGTAATCAATGTTAGGTTACCAGAAGCCAATTGTCTGCCATCGGGTGATACACGCAGAGAACGAACACCATTTTTTCCATCATAAGTTGTATCAACTTTATCACTATTTTCGTTTGGATTGATATCGACATCACACAAAAAAGATAAATCTGGGTCCATATATAGTATTTTAAGTAATTCAGCGCTAAATATGTTTCGTTTGTAAATATAGCACGAATCTTGAGAAATTTTAAGAGTATCTAAATTCCAAATACGAATGGTATCGTCACTCGAACAAGTCAGAAATGTACCAAATGGTAACAATTGTTTGCTCGCATTTGACAAATTTGGATAAGTCTGCAAATGAATCAAAATTTACACATTCTATACATCAAATAAAATTAAACTATGAAAATGGTAATGCAAATCCGATGTTCAAATTTTCAAAATTAATAGTAATGTTACGTTAATAATTTTCTAAAGTTAATTTTAATTGTATTTGTATTTGTATTTGTTAATCGTTAATGTTATTAAATTTTTGGGTTTGTGAAACAATTAAATAGTTATACAAAACTTTAATTGGATTTAAGATAAAAGATGCCCATATTTTTAAATTTGATTAATATAAGCTTAACTTCAGATTATAGGCTACCGTATGTTTACCAAAGATAGGAAAAAAGCAATTAAGAGCTAATTTATTGGTGTTATTATAAAAATAAAAACAAAATTAGCATTTTATTATCTATTCTACTTCTGGCAAAAATAAGAAGACAAAAAACTAGTTTAATATAAGTTATTTTATCCGTAAGATTGTATAAGTGTATTCTACAGTAATATTGCATTTATAAATTAGTTGCTTCAAAATTGTTTATAGTTATAAAATAATATTAAACATAAAGTAATTTGATATAAATGTTAGATTATTTGAGCTAAATTTATATAACAATAAGCAAATAAGTGATAGCATTAAGCTTAGCATATAATATATTAACCTCTATGGCCCAAATGCAACTCGAATGGTAAAGAAAAGAATGCAGTTTTCCAACTTTTTTTATGTTACTTATAGTCCAAAAGTAAATACTTCGATCACCATAAATGCATGATACAATTTTATTTGCTTCATCTAACGTAATAGCAACACAATCTGCATATTTAACATTGTTTGGCGCATTCAATCCGGAACTTAAATCACTGTAAATATTGCAACATTAAAAAACATCATTAAAATTCTTGAAAAAAAAACATTACTTTCTTGTTAATCCTTTAGCGATATCAATACCGAGCGAATGAGGGCGAGGAAGAGTGCATATAAAATGAAGATTTCGTGGATTAAAGCACCTGACGATTCCTTGAGCACATCCAACGCAAATTAGTTGGTCACTGATACTTATACAATTGGCACTTGTCGTCTGTAAACAATTAAATATATAACTTATGAATTTAATTCAATGCAATTCTAGTCAATTTTTAAATGTTAATTACTCTTAATTCAACCCATTTATCGAGAAGACGTCTATTATTAAATTCACATAAAAGACCAGATTTAGTGATGGCAAACGTCGATTCAGACATATCTCCTCGACCACAACATACATCACAGAAATAATTATTGCGTTGATCTCCAAGTATAGCAGATCTACCCATTAATGGCAATGATTCGAATTTATTGCGGGAAGTCTTGGAATATTCGAGATACCAAAACTTAACGTGACGATTACCAACAGTAACAAAATATGAGCCATTGCTGGCGAATGATAAAGCTTTAACTTTTGAAGATACTTTATTTGATGCTATTTTTAAATTATTCTTCCAGTCCCAAACATTAACAATCATATCGTGCTGCGATCCAACCGATACCACGTATTTATTATTTGGTGAAAAAGCCTAAACATAAGCGAAGTTCAGTATAATCTCACGAAGTCAATGACATTTATTGTAGTTTTCTCACCACACAATTAATTCCAAACTTATGGCCAGCAAAAGCTGCAACTTGTTCACAGGTTGACCCGTCCCATACTCGCACATGTGGTTGATGTCCGCACTGCGATCATTATGTTATCACTTATTATGTTACCTTAAATTTATTTATATATCATTAATTACTACTACCTCTCCGGTGACGATGTATTTTCCATCACAAGAAAATTTACACGCAGTTATCGGCTTTTTTGACAAATTGATAATATGTGTTTGTTTGTTTTTGCGAATATTGTAAAATACTAATACACACCTATTAATAGTATTAAACATTCATTAATTACCATTTAATTTTGAAAATAAAATTACCATTTATTGTACGAAATTTAAGTTATGTAAATTATGTGTTATTATGCAAACAGGTTATAGACCTTTGGTCAGATTGTATGGAAAGAGTAATAATACTGTATTGGCGTATAAAGAAGATCTGCGTGATTATAAATGGGACAGGTTTTTAATATTTACTAAAATGAACACACCATTCAAGGAAAATATAAAGTATTAAGAATAGGAGAAAGTATAAAATAAAATAGCAATCATGTGTAAAACTTTGAAATACAGAAAGAAATTAAAGTATAAAAAATGGCAAATTAATGTGCTATTAAAAAATGTTGACTCTTACCCCGCAGGATATACGATATTACTTGTCAATGGATCGCAATCCAACGATGTATTGTTCGAAACAGTTAATCCAAGCACACGATCGAGTTTAACCTGTCACGATATTTACGTTTAATTCTGTATCTCTCTTGTGTTTTAATGAACAATATTTAAAATACAGTAATGGTTTGTTTAATAATTTGCAAACAATTGTTTACATTAAACATAACTAATGATTAATTGTTGGCAATTATTAAAAAAATAATAATATCTAATATTGTAAATCGTGCATAACTTGATTAATTCAGCACAATTTTTTCATTGAAAATTTATTTATGAAAAAAAATGAAAATATATGACAATTAAACTTATTTAATTTTTTTCTACATGAGATATTTTCTGATGAGTTTTGGCATTTTAATTAAAATGATGCAGATTTACCTTAAAAGACATAATAACGTAATAACGAAAAAACTAATAATAATCTATAATTAAAATTAGTAGTGAGCTTAAGATAAGCATGTTATCATGTTTCGCATTAATAAAGTAAAGCTAGTGATAGCGCCAAAACCTATTTCAATTATTTACGTTTGTATCGCGTATTAAAGCGACAAAATAAATGTCAAGTTAAGGTAAATAAAAAAAAACGATAATATTTGTGACAAATATGTCATATGTCATACCTCAGGATATTTAATAAAACAGTTGAGCCCATTATTTATGGCGACACTTAAATTATCCATTTTTGAAATTTATTTACTTTAAACACATTCACGTACGAAAATCAGAGCATTTGTGATTGAAAAGTGAAAAGATATCAGGTTTAAAAATTGAATGAAATACATGAACAACTAATGTCAACTTCAACCCACACTATAGATGCCACGCTACAAACACAACATACATTTTTATGAAATTATTTCTGCTGTGCTTAAAAATGAAAGCAACAGACAGGTAACACTTCCCTCCAATAAAAACAAACCATTCTCCATCCCTTTATAGGCAAAGTACACGACTTTTGCTTAAGGCTAACGTGTTTAGCGCTGCCAAACCGCTAAATATTAAATAACTTCAAAATTAATATATAACTCACATTTTTTTGCAACAACTTATTACCATAATTTCAAAAAATACTTTAAAAATCAATATTATCGATAACATTATGGTAAAAAATTTTTTAAATATGCGAAAGTTGGTTAAAAATGCGAATCAAAAATACAATGCTTGGTTCATTGGCTTTTTTGCGAATAAAATGCGTGGAAACGTAATCCGTATTATCATATTTATTAAAATTATTATTGCGTTAAATATTATGGCATTTCGTATAAATTTAAATATTATTAATAATAATATTCAAGGAAAAGAGTTAGAAATGGGTAATTACTTAAGTTTACTGTAATCATACACAACTATTATCGGTTTCAATCTTCTAAATAACTAATTAATTATAGCATCAAATCTAATCCGTTATAAAAACTTATTAGACTGACACTGAAAATTTAAATAAAAAATTTGAACTTAGAATCTTGAGTTGAAAACTACAATTAAATGCAACTTGAAATTATATTTTACTTTACATGTAATATGTTTAAATCAATTTTAATAATTAATCGGAAAAAAATTTACTATAATTATTTAGAAGTAATTTGTTAAATGTTTATTTATTTTTAATTGAATTGATAACAGCTTTTATCAAATATTTATTGTAATATTGAAATGGATAAATAAACAATTTGTAAAACTATTAAAATTAAAATAAACAAAAAACAATTATTTTCAATTTTTACTGTATTTATCAAAGCACTTGCTTAAGTAACAGATTTAAAAACAATTACTTTGTAATTACATTAATAATTCAGTAAAATGTAAGAGTCATTTCATTTACTGATTCATTTCATTTTAATCGATGTAATCTCAAAAAAATTGATATTAGAGTTTCAATATCTAAATGATAGGAAAATATATTTTATATTTTAATATACGCTAGAGTTCTGATTGCGAAACAAAACATTTATTTTTAAAATAATTAAAAATCTGTACACTAAAACAAATATAAACATTTAAATAATCGAAATGCATATATGCATAGATAATCTAACGTTAAAGTAAATAAACATATTGTATCATAAAAAAGAGGTAATCATTAGTTATTTACCTTATCATTGAGTGGAATAACTTCTTTCGCTCTTTTGAGCGCTAAATTTCTGATTATCTTTTTGGGAGCATTTGCCGAAGAATTACCAGCAGAAGTGGTAATAGTGTTGGTATTTGTCTCAACATTAAGGTTCAAATTACTTAAGCTATTGTTGTTATGAATCCGTGAGTTATTTTCAGTCCTATTCATTGCCATTTGTGATGAATGTGATGATTAAGCTCTTTATGTTTTTAAGTATAAGTTTAATAAATTTTTAGTGGATTAATACTTGAGATAAATATCAGTAAATAATATGCAAATTCATTGGAAGTAACGCTAAATATAATTAATATTGCATAACATAACGAGAAATATAATACAGATTTCAGTTTTTCACGTTTATTTCAATTAACAAAAAAAACATTTTTAAAAAAATAATTCGTATACATATCCGTAAAATTAAATCGTTTAACTTGACGTAAAAATCCAATATAAAATTAAATCAAATTTCACAACAATTTAAAAAAACAACGAAAATGAATGTCAAACTAAAAAACGTTTCAGTCGTCAATATTTTTGATTATACAACGAAAATACAGTAATAATAGTGGCAATGCATTCAATGCATTGGAAGCGAAGGCGTATTTACTCGCAACCGATCGTTGCTAAACAACGGCACATATGTTTAGGGAGTTTTCACTAATTAATTCTTGAAGTGTAACACTTTATACGTTAACTTGTTTGGTCGAATCAAACAATATTCCGCTTGTGTTACAAAAAAATAACTTAAATTTATTTATATGTTGTTAAACATTGCTGTTAAAAGTTTTTAAATCATTAAAATTCTAAGAAATTTAAGCGTATTATTATTATTTTGAAATCATTCGAAATAAGTATTATTTTTCAAAATTTAGAAGTAATGAAAATTTGACAATCAATCAGAAATGTAATAATAATGAGATTTTAAGACCTAAATATTTTCAAAAAAATAAGTTTCGTCTGTTTTTATAATTTAATGTTTTCAAAAGAAAATGTTTAAACTATTTGCCACTAACTGTAGAAATGTCCAGTTTTGCATTGAATTGTTCAGTTTTTAGTATTAAATGATAGCATCCAGAGCTAAGTAAGAATTGGACATAGAAATGTCCATTTTTCCAGTTTTGTGAACGTTTTTTAGACAAAACAAGAAAGAGTATGAACATACACAATGAGCTCACTTTATATTATATTATAAGTTAATTCAATAGGATATACCA
>JAQGAW010003425.1:0-12593 GCA_034698025.1 Phthiracarus crinitus | reverse complement strand
AAATTGTAATTAAAGTCTAAACGAAATATAATAAAATTGACATAAGTTTAAAATTTCTATATGTGTCTAATAATTTAATTATTATTATATATGATTTTTATATATGTAATAAATCAAAACTTATTATTTTATTTAAAAAATACTATTAGTGATTATGTCTTCATTAATAACTATTGAAGATCGATATAAATACAGATTTGGGGATGATTTGTGTGAATTTATATTACAATACTTGCCAATAAAGGATTGTTTTAGATTGCAATGTGTTAACAAGCAGTTTTATAGATTAATATTTAACAAACAATATAATCTAACATTATTTGATGGAAAAACAACTTTATCTCGAAGTTATTACTATCATGAAACTTCAGTAATAAAGCAATTGACAACAAACTTTGGTATTGTTAATAAGGAATCGCATATAAAGTGTAATCTATTAAAATGTGTTATTATAAAGTGTGTTCATATTAATAAAATTGTTATCGATGGCCAACAAATAATAAATGATGAAACTATTAAAACACTAAGTGATTCGTTTATAAACATAAAGCATTTAATGGTTGAAGTTAATGCATTTTCACAGTTACAGGAATTTACTGTAAAATATTTTGCATTGAATTGCTTACAAAACTTGGAATACTTACATTTAAACATATATAATAGGCAATCAATAAAAACAAATTTAATTTCATTATTAATTAATTTCACTCCTAAACTTAAATCAATTTATTCATTTTATCCCATCGATATTGACTTTAATTGTTGCTTAAAATTAGACAATAATGTTGAAATAATCCATACATTTCCGATATTTAATCCAAATTTCATATTATTTACTGATTTATTCAAACGTAAATTGAAACGATTAAGTGTGAATTTTGATAAAAATTTTAATTTTGATTTGTTAAAACAATTTTCTAACTTTCAAAAACTTGAACGTATTTTTTGCTCTTTTAAAGATAAAATCCTTTGTACTGAATCTGTCAGTATTTTAAAAATAATTGGATTAAATTGCAAAAAACTTAAATTATTAATGTTAATGGGATTACATACACCATTTTATGTAGCATTTAATAATGGGTTTGATTGTTTAGAAAAATTATATCTTTGCTATTATGGTGAAAGTGAGAAAATAGAGTTATTAAAAAATTGCAAAAATTTAATTTCATTGAAAATCTGCAATTCACAAATTAATGAAAAGCTTTTTGAAAACATTCATATACATTTACCAAACTTAAAATATATTGCTATAAGAAGTGACGATTTAACTATGCCATTTAAATCAGCAATTTTGTTAAAGCACTTGTCGAAAATACCAAAACTGATTTATTTAAGTATAGGATCCTTTCGATTCAATAATTGCATAACTACTGAAGACATACTAACTTTTATTGATAACAGTTCATGTATTAGAAAAATAAATGTTTATTCTAAAAAATCTATTATAGATATATTTTCAGTTCATCAACATATTAATAATTTTAAAAGAAAAATTAATTTTAGAATTTTAAGACCATTTTTGATTGTAAGATCGTAAATAATACAAACTTTTAACTTAACTTAATGAATATAACTTAAAGTTTAAACAGTTATATATTTTAATGTTTATTTGATATTTATGTTTAAAAACATTAAATTTAGAGAGAAAATGTAATTTGTAACTCGTAATGAAATGTTAAAACAGATCACATCAATTTATTCAATTTTTTAAAATTTATTATATAAATTGACAATAAAAATTTTTTTGTAAGAATAAATATTTTTAATTTTTTTATAATTATAAAGTCAAATAAAAAATACTGAATATAAATAAATAAATTAACTTTTTAAATTAATAACTTTTTAAATTAGAATTATAGATAGTAAATTAAATATAAAATAAAAATAAAAACAAATAACAAATTTTAAATTAGAATTATAGATAGTAAATTAAATATAAAATAAAAATAAAAACAAATCACAAATTTTAATAAGTTATTTTATGAGTAATTGTATATTGCAATATTGGAATCCAATATAATTCTAATTTATAATTATTAAAAATTATTAAAAGGACAAAAATTTTTAAATATATATTTTTATAACTTTTTAGGGCACAATATTCAAATGAGCAAATTGTTTTTACTAAAACATATGTCCTTCCGTCTGTAATCAGGTAATTATATTTATTAAGAAAATATTTTATTATTTAAAGATCATTAATAAATATTGAGCGAAATCAGAAAAAAATTCATAGATCTTAAACTGAAAATTATATTAAAAATATCTTTACAATGATCAAAAATATATCAAAAATAACAGTAATAAAAAATAACACTAAAAAGGTTCAAATTATAAACTTAAAATAAAACTAAAAGTTAAAAAAAGCAAATATTATTAAAAAAAATTAAAATATTATTATATTACTTTAAAAAATTTTACGATAAAGATTAAGAATTTGGTGAGAAATATACCATGGTTATAAATTAAAATCTCATTATAAACACGTAATTACAAGTAATAAGTTATAATATAATACTAATTCCTAATAACAAGAGCGGTTCATTAATAGATAAATGATATTTTAATATGTTATTTTGGTAATAATAATTCTATAGCTCGAAGAAATCATATCCTATAATTAATATTAAGAACAGATATAATCGATTAATGATCTTAAAAACTGGGTACAACGGACTGGCTTATAGAAAGACGGAAGGACAGACATGGTCATATTCATAAGCTGGACTTCGTTTAACAAAGTTAGATATAAAATTTATTTGTTTTTAGAAAATAATCTGAGTTAAAAGCAAGAAATAAAAACTATAATTTTTATGATTTAATTTTATAAATTATAAATAAAATTTTAACATATATAAAAATAAAAATTAATTCGATTTCACTTATTTAAATTATTCAAATTTTCAATGATTTTTTCATATTGTTTAAAAATTATAATTGTTTAAAAAATATTTAATACACTTCTAAAACTTATTAAATTTTAAAACTTTTTAAATTTAAGAGATTTACAATGTATGATAAATAAATCGTTTCTTTAAATAAAGTGATAAAAAGTTAGATATTTTTTAAAATTATTAAAACAAATTGTATAAATAACCATTGTAATTTATATAATTATATTATATAATAAAAGTAAATAATATATTAAAATATTTTCATTATAAAAAATTTTTAAACTATTTTTAAACACAAAATGGAATATAAAAAATTTAATTAATGTAAAGTTAAAAAGATTAAAAATAAATCTTTTAATTAAAAAAATATTAATAAATTTTTAATACTAAATCTCAAATTTTGAATATATTGTTCATAACAAAATTAATAAATAATAAGCACTAATCACTAGGGCTTTAAAAATCGTTAGAAAAACTAGTGCAAATCGTTAATTAATCGTTAGAAAAAAGTTCAAAAATCGTTAGAAAAATTTGTTAGAAATTTTTAAGCATTATTTAACTTAAAAATGAGTTTATGCCATCCAAACACTAAAGTTTTCAATAAAAACCTTAAATTTTTCATATATAATATATTAATATCATGAAAATAAAGTCTGTATAAATAGAAACTGATGAAAATTTTAATCTAAATTAACAATTTGATATAAATTTTTAAACCGAGTTTAGAAATTTCTTATTAAGAAAACATCTTTACAATATTTTTTAAATTTTCATCATTTTTTAGCTCATTTTCAGATAATTTTCTTAAAATCGTTAGATATATTTAGAATCGTTAGATATACCAAAATTCGTTAGTTTCGTTTAAATCGTTAGAAATATTTTAGTTAAATTAATATCTACAGTGATTAATATTATGTCACGAAATAATATTCTTTTGATATTTTTTGATTCTTTTAATATTCTTTTGAAAATTTAAATCGTTAATTAACGATTTTCAAAGCCCTACTAATCACATTACAAATTTTATGTTTATATTTTCGTATTATCAATTAAAATTTACTAATCAATTAAAATTATATGGGAGTACCACTTACTAACTTTTAAATATCAAACATTTAAAATAGTTTTTTTAAAATTTTTTTTATCCAAAATTACTAGTAAAATCCTAATTAGTTGTTCATTAAATGTTAAAAAATTGAGTAAAATATTTATTTACTATATTTAATTTTAATATATTTAGTTAATTTTAAATTTAACTTGTTAAATAAAATAAGGTTAATTTTCTATTCTATTAGTTAAATTTATGATATTGTTTAATAAACTAGACTTTTTTAAAAATAAAATAGCGAATTTTCAAATAACAAACAATAAAATTATAATCAGTAAATTTTATTTTAAATTATATTTTACATTATATGAGTTTTTTAACAGTAGATACAAAACCGTAGCGTATTGTTCTCATTTATGTTAAATTTAACGAGATCATACGCATTATGATTTTACTTACTTTACATTATTTTTGGTGAATAAACAATAGTATAGATAATATAGATATTTTTGTAACAGTTAAATTTAATAAATCATTTCTTTTCTAGTTTTTCGACAAAAATAAAAAAATAAATCAATGTTTTTTAACAATATAAAAAAAATCTAATACAAATAGTTTATGGATATATTAACTTTAAAGGAATAAACTTATATTCTTTTCTATTTAATCCCATGACAAAATTTTTAAATTAAATTAATTTTAATTTTTTAAACTAAAATACTCTAAAAAATAATTTTATTTTAGTTTATTAATAGGATAACTCTAAATTAAAATAATTATAATTTTTTTAATCCTTTTAAATATTTTATATAATTTTGAAATTTTTAATTTTTTAAAATGATGGCTAAGACGAATTATTATTGTTCTTAATATATTTATATAATAAATCTAAAGGAAACTATATATATTCTTTTTTTCTAATTTTTTCAAAGAAAATTTTTTCAAACTAATTAACAGTGAAAATTAAAATTTGAAAATAGAAAAATATTTCAAAAAATGATGCAAATAAAATTAAGATGAAATTAATTAAAATTTATATAGTTAAACTATAGTAGTAATATAAAAAACTAAATTAGATATAAAAAAATGTTTCAAATAAAAATTTATATTAATAAAATTAATGCAGCTTTTTAATCATTCAATCAATTATCTTTTCATATTTATAGCATATTATTTAATCAAAATCACTTAATAATAAAAAAATAATTAATTTAGTCTATATTTTAGACAGTTAAATTACTTATTTTGCTTTTATTAAATAAAATAATTTATATAATTCAAGTATTTTATTTAAATTAAATTATGGTTAAGCTTTATTTCACTCATACATTTTTCGATCGATACAGAATTTAATTAACGAATCCAATTTTTCAAAGAGATTTATTTTATATTCAATAAAATCTCAATGAAAAACAGGAATCATCTATCAAAACATCTATCAAAAAAACAGCTTTTTTATTAATTTTTGAAACGTTTAATCTTTATAATGCTTATTATATTTTTAGTTCTCTTTTTAAGTTAGCTAATGGGTTTGACATTTCTGTTCGTCCGTCCGTCTTTAGACAGGTCTTATTATTTATTAAGGGATTTTATCTTTGTCTATTAAGGGATACGAATCTATTTTATTGAAGATTACTTTTTTAAGTGATTAATGTCCTAAAATGTGATAAAAATGAGCCAAAAATGGTAAGAAATATGTCACAAAATAGCTTATAATTGTCTAACAATGACAAATAATAAACTAAAAAGGATTATAATTTGGTTAAAATAATCAAAAATGGCTTAAATTCATAAAATAATGTTAAAATTAGATTAAAAATGGATCATATATTGTTTAAATAAAATAAGTTAATCTATTTCGAGTTAAAACCAATCACATGCGTAATTATATTCGCTTATATAATACTCATGTGTTAGATTAACAATGTGATGTTGACTCGACTCGACGAAAGCTAAATTACTACCTAATCAAAATTCTCAATACACTCACTGAATTGCTATTTGCAACAATATATTATAAAACTATAAATTTATTTTCATTTAAACAATATTTATTAAAATTAATAACTGTTTAAAATCAAAAATAAAAGATAGTGTTGCAACAATATAATAAATAATTTAGATGCCAAAAATACTTAATACAGAAAATATTTGAATATAATATTGAATTAAAATAAAGAATAGCTCAGTGAGCTCATTATATAAATTCATACTCTTTCTTGTTTTGTATTTAAAATAACTTTTAATTGAATTTATATTGTACTAGATAACTTTTGGATTAATAAAAAAATAACTATATAAATACATTTAACCCATCGTTTAATCGATAAAAAAATAACACCTTTAAAAATATACTTAAACAATTAATTTATAAACTTTGTAAAAAATTTAATGCATTTCTATTTTTAATTGTAACTGAAATTTGATAAAAGAATGTAATTATTGATATTTGTATAACTTAATAAAACTAAATTATTTATTGATAATTTATTATAAAATACTTTGTGCTTTTAGTTTTACATACAATTCACTTAATCTTATTAAAAAAATTTCTTTAATTTTTTTAATGAAATATATTTATTTTATAAAATGGATTTACTATTAACCAAAAATTTATTTATATACAAAATATTATTTTTACTCTTTATTAGTAATGGCAAGATGTTATTTAGTTATTCGCTTATTATGTATCTAATTAACAACTAATATTTCTTTTTATATAAGGCATAAACTCAATAACATCATCCATTAATAATTAATAGCACAAATAATGTTTTGAATATAAAAAAAATATTTTTTTTTATAATATTAGATCTTACATACATTTGGAAATAAAATCCTTTAAAACTTTATTACGACATTAAATTAAATTCTCAGAATTTAAATACTTTATAAATTTAATTGTAAAAAATCTAATTATGAACAAATTTTTAACAAAATTGGTTTTAAAAAACTTGTAATAATTCACTATAATTATAATAATTTATATATTTCGAATAATAGGGTAAACATTAATACCTATTTTTAATGAATTTAATTAAAAGTTTATATTTTTGTTGTTTTTTAACTTTTAAAAAATTCATTTTATTTAATTTAAAACCTATATTTTATTTAACGATAATTATTTTCTAAGCGTGAATTTTGAAATTTTAAAATTAGTCTTAATTTTTTTGCAAAAAATAATTGTAAATGTTATTTTGGAATTAAATTAATTTCTATAACTATACTTTATAATCTATGTTCTATACAATGATTAAATCCATTTATTATTTTTGATTCACCGGTTTCCCTTATAATAACACCTTTCTTCATTAAACAAGGTTTACCATTATTGTAAAAATGAATCTTATTACAATTTTCGAATGATTTGTTAAAGTAAACTACTTTAACAAATTAATTGCCATTATTTAATTAATTAGTTTTTATTCATTTATATTCATCATAAGATTTTAGATACGTTCGAAGATCTTTATTAAATTTAAAAGTGAATTATATAATATTATTATTAACTTTTTTTATGATTTTTATTTCATTTAAATTATTTCTACTATTCTGTAAAAAATAATTAAATTATTTTAAGTTTGTATTTTCTACTTAATTTAAAGAATTTTTATATAAATTAAATTATTCTTTATAAATCTTAAACTAATTTATAAAACATTTTGAAATGTTCATAATTAATAATTAAATATTTTTATAATTAACATTATAAAACATTTTTAGTTTTCTTTATCTAAAGGAGTTTTGGATTTGACGTGTCTGTACCTATGTATTTGTGACTTCATTCCGTTCTTCATATTAATAAAGGCATATTTCTTTATATTAATAAAGGGTTATATATCTATTTATATGATGGAAGCAGTCTATTATAAAAAAAATGCGCTAAAAGTGAGCAAAACAATGTTAAAATACATTTTTTAAAATGAGATAAAAATGGTATATGTCCGTACAAAAAGGGCTTAAATTAGTCTACAATGGACTAAAATTTGGTTAAAAAAATAAATAATTTCTTTAAAATCTATTTAAAAATAGGATAAAAATGGATACAATTGTTTAAAATAAAATGAATAAAAACTATTTTATGTTATCAATTACATGCGTAATTAGGGCATTGAAAATAGTTAATTATCGTATCTATTAAAATGTAATTATTTTAATTAAAAACAAGTTATGAGTCCTAATAGTCAAAATAAGTAAAATTTATGTAAACGAAATAAATTAATCAAAGGATTTAAAATATATCTAACTTAAAAATTTTTTAATTTAATATATATCCATGAAATATTTTAAATAAGGTAAATAATAAAATATTCAAGTAAGAATTATCTATAATTAAGTTCATTAACTTGATAATGCTAAATTAACTGAAAGTATATTTTATTTTTGTTTAAGTTAATGCAAAAATTTGTAATTTAAAGTAAAAGACGCATTTTTGAATATATTTAAAAATTATATAAAGTTAGTTTAATAGCATAAAATATTGTGCTTTATAAATCTTTGTAATTAAATGTTAATTTTTTTAAACGATTTTAAACCTTTTTAGTAAACGAAAAGCACCATATCCCTAAGGATATTGATAAAACAAATTTTTGTTTATACTATTGTATTGAAATAGAATATAACACTGTGTACTAATTTTGTATGCTAATACTCTTACTTTTTTTAAGTTAGTTTAGTGAATTGTTTGCACAAAAAAAATTACTTGTTTTAGATAGATTTAATTATGATAATCTATTTATCAAACAATTTTTTAAAATCTTTACATAATTTAAATATTATTAAAGCATTAAAAAACGTTTTAAAAAAGTATTAAAATTACTAAAATGTACTATGTTTATTTAAAAACAAGTTCTGAGTTCCAAAAAGTGAAATTATTTCCAAATAATCGAAATAAACGAATCAAACGATTTTAAAATTATCTAATGATTTTAAAAATTTTAAAGTATTTTTTAATTTTTATAAATTTTCATGAAATAATACAGTTGTTTAAATTTTAATATTTGAGTAAAAATTATATATATTAGAATTCATAATTTTGGTAATGCAATAATAACTAAAAAGATTGACCTAATATTTTTTCCAGATAATGTTAAAAATCTAATTTTTGGATTCATTTTTGATAATAATAAAATAATTATTTAGTATAATAAACTTGTGTATAATAATATAAAAATATTGCGTAAAATTTTTTTTTGTGTTTAAATGTAATTTATTAAAAGATTTTTTAAACGATTTTAACCTTAATGTAAACGAAAAGTAAACGATTTTTGTACCTTTTTTCTAACGATTTTCAGACTAAATAATTATACAATTGTTACGAAATTAAATTTTAAAATTATATTTATATTGATTATTAAGAAATATTCTTTAATTTAAAAATTTTTAAAATTTTTATAATTCACTATATATTTTAAACGAATATTTTTTAATCTAATTAACATACAATACATATGCTACATAGTATAAATAAAAAATTTTTATTCTATTACAATTATTCTCATAAATTTTTATTTCTATTTTATTTTAAAAGCTTTTAATTTCATTTCCATTATAAATTTAATATTATTTTCATATAAAATTAAGCGTACCTATTTTAGATTTTGTAGATCATAATAATTAGCAAAGGACAGCTTGGAAACAATAATTAATTTTTATCTATTAGATTTTTAATGTTACATTTTTTGTAACAAGGAGTTGTTAATAAGAATTGAAAGATTGATTTACACATATCGTCAAGCATATAGTCTATTTTCTAATATTATCGCCTTTATATGGTAGAAATTATATTCAATTTATAAACTTAAAATAATTAAAAACTTAATTTGTTTAGCATTTTGCTGAATAAATTTATATTTTAATTTTTTAATATAAATAAAAATAAATAAATAGTTTATATTAAATCAAATAATTTGTAAAATTAAAGTTATAAACAAAATATTTTATATATAGTTATCTTATTAGATATCTATATTAAAGAATTAATATTTTAATGTTTTATGAGTTTAAAAAGCATTTAAAATACATATTTATTCAATAATTTTTATTTTAATAGATACATTATTGTTAAATGTAATTGAACCATATCTATAAATATATTTGAAAAATGACAAATAGAGATGGTTTCGATAGATTTGGAGATGATTTGTGTGAATTTTTATTAAGTTTTTTATCAATAAGTGAAAGTTTTCGTCTTCAATGCATCAATAAGCAAGTTATTAGATTAATATTTATTAAACAATCAATATTTGTTTTATCAGATGGTAAACCTATGATGCCATTTGTTCCAAAAGAATATCATCATTCCATTGTTAAGGAATTATTTTATAAAAACGAAGAAAAATCTAAAATAAAAATTAATCTGATGATCAAAGTGTTAAAGAAGTGTCAGAACATTACTCATTTAGTTATTGATTGCAAGTTTATTTGTAAATCTATTCTTGATATAATAACTAAATCTTATAAAAACTTGAAATATCTAGCTATTTATAAGATTTCATTAAGATCACAAAAAACATGGGAACGATTTGCTGAAACATGTTTAGTGAACTTAGAATCTCTTGTAATTTATGATGAAGTAAGTTCAGAAATTGTGGTTACTTTTATAGAATTCAGTCCGAGACTTATTAAAATTTATGCAAATTTTAACATTGAAGAATATTTAGACGAATTTATTAATAGAAATTTAGGAAAGTGCTCAAAGATTTATACAATTGGCAGATACTGGATTGAAGATTCAAAGTTTGAAAAATTTGCCGAATTTTTCAAACAAAGACTTAAATCATTTGAAGTATGGGTTGATTTAAAATTAGATTTTAATGTAACAAGACTATTGGCTGGATTTGTTTACCTTGAAAAACTTTTATGTAGCTTTACGAACAATAATAAAATTAATTGTTTAAAAATATTAAATTCAGTTGGTATGAATTGCTCACGATTAAAAGTACTGAAGTTAGTTAATTTGCATTTACCATTAAACGAAGCTTTTAGTAAAGGATATAATTTAGTGGAGAAATTAATAATATGTGACAGTGTCCGATTTAAAAGTTTTGATTTTATGAAAAAATTTGAAAGATTAACATATTTGAAAATAGACGAATTTTATTTTGATGGAAATGGTAGTGAGTTTATAAATATTCATTTATTTCTACCACAACTGAAATCTATTTATTTGAATACTTTTGATGCTTCTAAATCACAATACTTAAATAATATTTTGC
Source organism: Phthiracarus crinitus (assembly GCA_034698025.1). Lineage (NCBI taxonomy): Eukaryota > Metazoa > Arthropoda > Arachnida > Sarcoptiformes > Phthiracaridae > Phthiracarus > Phthiracarus crinitus. The sequence goes on along the minus strand of JAQGAW010003425.1, from coordinate 1,434 downwards.
CTCATTTAGAAAAATTGCCAAATTTATTAAAGTTGAAAATAGGAAGTTCTTTTATCTTTCAAGGTGATGATTTTTATTGTGGTTTATCAACTTCCAATATTATAAATTTTATAGATAATTGCTTGAGTATTAGAATTATTAGTATATATGCAAAAGACACAAAAATCAATAAAATTTTAATCGATAATTATATATTATCAACTAATAGAAAAATAATGTTTGAAAATGTATACACAAAAATGAAACTAAATTATATTCTTAAAAGTATAAATTATAATTAGTATTTATTTAAGAATTTATTGTTTTTTAATAAAATTGAAAAGATAATCCACATCAATTTGCATCTACAATTTTATTTTATTTTACCTTTATTCTATTAAATAAGTATTTATATTTTGGTTGAATTTTAATGATTTTTAAAATAATATCATAAGGTTAAAATATCATATACAATAATAGCAATTTTGATGTTAATTATAAGTGAAAAAAATTAATTAGTTTAAATAAGAAAATGTTAAAAAATTTTTACTATTGTAAATTTTACCATATTTATGTATATTAATTGATTTTAAAACGACTAGAAAAAAATTGTTTAAAATAAAAATTCCACAAAAATGTAATTAACATTTTCGGATAAAAATTAAAATTGTAAAAAATGAAAAATTTGTTTATTCTCTATTTTATAAAGAATTAAAAAGAAAATTAATTAAGAATTTATTAATGCATTATTCCTATTTAAATATTTATACCTTAAATATGTGAATTATATAAATTAAATAAAAATTAATTATGGCTTATTTTTAATTAATAATTTATTTAATTCATTATAAAAATAAATTAGAATTTAAAATTTCGATTTTCTGAAAAGAATTAATATTATTTTACTAAAAAATAATTAATAATAATGGTATGATATAAAATTTATAGTTACCAACCTAAGGAAGTCAATAAAACCTTCGACTAAAACTAATATCTAAAATCTTCATTGTAAATTATTATGAAAATAAGTATTTATTTTGAGTTTTTCAAGTAAAAATTTAAAAAAAACGTATATCCTTTTTACATTTATTTATTAATACAAGAAAAAAATACTCACTATTTCTTTTGTTTATAAAATTTTTATTAAAAAAACCACTTAAATATAATATAAAATATTTATTACAATAATTAAATACCTAATTTTATCCTTATTGTTATTTACGACTAATATTAAATTTATTTAATAAATTATCATTTTATTTGCTTTTATACAAAAATTGAAATATTAGCACAATTTAATTAATAAATAGATAATATTTATAAAATTTGTTAGTTTTAGCTTAAGTTGTTTATCAAATTATTTAAACGAAGTATTTATCTTTTTAGCTCACTTTGTAAAAGTCAGCTATTGGATTTGAGATGTCCGTCTGTCTGTCCGTCTGTCTGTCTGTATGT
>JAQGAW010003424.1:0-12596 GCA_034698025.1 Phthiracarus crinitus | reverse complement strand
TTAATCGAATCCATCAAATATAACATGAAGTGTCGGCATTTTAAAATAAGCCCAAAATTAGATGCGCGTTATACAAGTGGTGCGCGTTATCTAAGAGAAAAAATAAAAAATATTTCTTCAAAATTTTTTGTTTTAATTATTAATCGAATCCATCAAATATAACATGAAGTGTCGGCATTTTAAAATAAGCCCAAAATTAGATGCGCGTTATACAAGGGGTGCGCGTTATCTAAGAGTAAAAGTAAAAATTTTCTTAAAGTTTGGGTGCGCGTTATACATGGGGTGCGCGCTAAACACAGAAACTTACGGTAATTATTAGTTTTTCAATTTTTCTAAACGATATTATTATTTGATAAACTAACATTAAAAAAATAAGCGATATTTCCAAAATAAATTATAACAAGTTATTAATTCTTCCTCCATAAAAGAAGCATAGTAAAAATTGTTAAAGAGAGTCATTACGAAAAATGTTGATTTTATTAAAATTATTTAATATGCAAATTTATAATACCTATTTATTTAAAAGTATGGTTATTATGCTTTAATTTGATTTACTATTTATAATTTTATTTTTTAATTTTGTATTAAAAAACTTTATTAAAAGTGTTTCATTCAATTTTATGCATGCCATGTATATTAATTAAGGGATATACTATTCTTTATATTCATTAAGGGAATTTAACAGTTCTTGGTTTTAGTAAGGGTTTTACCATATCATTATATTAACTAAGGGATTTTAAATTGCCTTCTATGATAATAAAAGCCTTTAAAATTTTATATGCCATTTTTATGTGGTATAGTAAGGATTACTAGGCATATTCCGCATATGTCTAATTTTATCAAATATAAACGAAATAAAGTGGCATTTACCGTAAACATCCTATAAAATCTAAAAATAACAAAGTGGAACGAGGTAGTTGCAAATCAAATTGCAAAGTTCGATATTTTGACATTATTGATCATGCTTTAAATTGGCATTGAATTTTAAAATGTATTCCAATTTTGATTAATCGAAATTATAAGCCAATTAAAATAAGAGAAAGATTAAAAGTTAAAATTGAAATGCAATTGAATAAAAAAGTAAATTAAAAATCGAAATCGCAGTTTAATTTTTTGTTTTATAGTGTTGTGACTTCTAATCACATATAAATGTACCTCAAATAGTTTGTTGTTACGTATATTTAAACATACAAAATGCATATAACTAAACAGTTATGATTTACATTGCAAAGCAATAGCATTTTAAACATAATTTAATACTAAAATTTATATTAAAAAATGCATGTTTTGTAAGCCATTTTAGCTAAACATTACTCAATTATAATTAGTGAAACTAGTATTAAAACAAACCATTTATTATTATCATATAATTATTATTGGCATAATTATTAACGAATAAAACGCGAATTAAATTAATTATATATTTAATCGAATATATCGAAACAATACGCACAACAATATGCTTTGTTGAAAATAGTACTTCAGTAGGGTTTTAACTATCTATGAGTCAACAACACTCAGATTGTGATGTGGACACTCAGATTCGAGAATAAACGTCTATAACGAGTATTATAATCGTATGATGACAAAACCGCGAATGCAAAACCTCAAACGAGAAAATCGCGCAAACAAAACCGCCCGCGACATAACCGCGAACGAAATAAGAGTACGACATAACCGCGAATTCAATGATAAATTTTTAATTAATAATTTTTTCGTTTATAAGACATGAAAAATTAATATTTTATCACAAAAATCACAAATAATGTTAGTTACTGATAATATTTGAAGTTTATTTTGTATAAATTTGATATATAAAAATATAAAAAGTTAATTTTTTCCCTGTTATGTCGTTCAAGGTTTTGCATTCGCGGTTTTGTCATGGAACCTATTATAATAGCGAATATTACGCGATTAACAATTTTATCATTCTCAGCATTTTTTTATTATTATAAATCAATTTTTTGTATTTTTTATTCATTTTTGGCTCTTTTAAATCATTTATTATCAATTTGTTACCCATGTTTTAGCATATAATATTCATTTTTGGCTTTTATAAATTAAGTTTAATCCATTTTTAGCATTATTTATGACATTTTCCAACCAATATAAGCAAAGCCATTTTTAGTTCATTTTTAAGCCGTTATTCAGAAATCATAGATTTGACATGTCCGTCTGTACGTCTGTCTGACTGTTTATGGTCTTTTATTTTTCTTTTACGGTAATTTATATTTATTAAGGGATTTATTCTTTATATTAATAAAGAAATATTTTGAAGATAGGAGTCAGATATGAGACTTTTATGAAAAAGATGTGGTAAAAATGAGCCAAAAATTGTAATAAAAATGTGTTAAATATGGCCAGATATTGTTCAAAAATTAAAATTATTTTAAATTAAGTTTTTTATTCCCTTATATCATTCTATATATAATAATTCAAGAAAGAACACGTTTATAAAACTTTTGCTTATCTTCATTAAAAGTATCATATTTGAAAAACTAATTTTTTTAGTTTATAAAACAAATATTTAGTTTGTTGAAATCATTTCCACATTTTGTTTAATATATAGAAAATGTGTTGATTAGGTGATCATAAAATTGATGAAAATATTTTTCAGATGTCTCGCCATAAAATAACCTAAAATAGATTGATGATAATAATTATTGTGGAATTGATTTTCAATTAATTATGTTAATTTAATTTAATATTTCCCCATAAATATATTAGTAAATTGTCATTTATTTAAAGGATTCATTAGAAATTAGAAATATCATTTGTTTTAGTGTTGTATCGCTTATTAAAATCAAAATTAAAATACAATCAAATTGCAAAATATTAAAACGATACAACACTAATTTGTTTACATAATAGCACACATAAAGAAACACGCATAAAGGTTCTAATACCTATTTTCGTTTTCGTTCAGCTCGTGTTCAATGAATCCTTATATTAATTAATGATTTAATTGTGAGCATAAATCAAACGTCATTTTAATTAAGTATGCCATTGTTTTGTCAAATAAATAATCTCATTAAAACGAAATTTAATTTATAATCTGTATAGTTCTAAACACTGTATTCAGTTAATTTTAAAAATTAATTATTTCCAAATTAGACGAAGAAAATTTTCAAAATAAAAATTTTAATCTTCTTTTACTACTTTTTTAATTTGTTAATAATTTTATAGTTTAAAATTATAAATCATTATTTTAGTAAAAGTGTATTAAGTAATTGTTTTAATAGTTTTGAACAAAAACATTTATTTTATAAAATGTTTTAAGTAAATAAAATTAGTAAATTTTAATTATTCTCCTTATAAAATCCACGCGTATATTTATATTGATCACATGCTTAATAACCAAAAGAATAAACATTGCTTATATATATGCTTTCTTTAGCCCAAAAATTGAAAAACTCGATCCACATGCCCAAAATTTTGAGATGCAAAGACAAAAAAATTAAAATATTTGAAACAGTTATGGTAATATGTAAACATTATACATCAAAACCGATGAGTTTTGTGAACCCCGTAAATTTTTGTCGAATTTTCAATTAGTTATTTATAAATTTTGTTTGTTTTTCGTGGGATGTTGTTTAGTCTTTCATCGGTAAAAAATTTTTTACTCCAAAATCCAAAATATTGTTAACTAAAATTGGTGAGTGAAACCCTCCCTATAATTAAGAAAAAACCCCTAAACAAACAGGCCTTGGGAAACACTGTATATAAATAAAGAAAACAATAAAACAAACACACATATTCGCTCATTTATTGATTTGATAATGTATGTTAATATATTCGAGATAATAATAATTATCTTAATATTTGCTCTAGATTTATAGCAATTATGACTCTTAATAGGGCCTTTCTCTCTCTCTCTCTCTCTCTCTCTCTTCTCTAATTAAAAATTGAGTTCAAAAAATAAAATATTATCAAAAACTTAAAAACATTTTAAAAATAAATCATTACTAACTTTAAATAACAAATCGGAAAGCAAAACATAATCAAATTTATAGAAGTAAATACTTAAAGCCAAATGTAGAAACTAAAATTTTTCATTTTATAATGTTTAATATAGCTCATAATAGTTTACAGTTTTGTAATAAGTACAGTTAAAGTGATTGTTTTAGATTAAAGTAGCTACGGTATTTACCTAACAATATCCCGCAATCAGTGCATAGCCCGTATGCACTGATAAAACAATATTTAGTAAAAATATTTACTGATAAAAAACAAAAATTAAATTTTATTGTGTTACAGTATGATAAATTTATAAAATGCCAAAAAATTGACTATACAAAAGAATTAACTTTAAATCAACTACAAAGTGAGCTCATTATGTATGCTCATACTCGTTCTTGTTTTTATGTTAAATCTGTATATTATTAATTAACTAACTAATTATATCTATCATATATAAAATAGTTTATTTAATTGAATAATTGCTTGAACTTTATAGTTATATAAATTGTTTGAATAAAATATACATTTTATTTATTGACAAATTTTTTAGTTTGTTTATTATTATTTAATAATAAGCTAAAATAATATAATTAAATTTTATTTGGAATTGTATTCTTGTGTAAAAAAATAAATTTATATTAATTTTTTATAATAAAACCAAACAATAAAGCATGGATTGTTTATGGTAAACAAATAAAACAGTCATTAAATGATCTACAGATCTTTATTAATTTTGGCATCAAATTTGTTTTATATTAAAAGTTCAAATAATTTTTTAAAAACATAATGTTATACAGCCAATATATAATTCAAATAAATCAGAGTTTTTATAATAAATTGCCAAAAAATAACTGCATAGCATCTTTATTTTGATTTTAAAGTTTACTTTTAATTTTAATGAAATTTCTAATTAAGCTTCTTTTAAAATTTTTTTGTTGAATAAATATAATAACTTACAATAAAAATTCTAAAAACTTATAAAAAATAATAAATGGAATATTTTATTTATGATTTATAGAATATAAGAATTTTTAAACAAAATTATTCTCTTTAAATTAATTTATGAAAACTTTTATTCGAAAAGAAATAAATCGCCTTAAATAAATTTTTCCATTGATTCAATAATTTTGCAAAATTACAAGTTGTAAAGAATATAAACATGATTAATTTACAGTTTATAATTTGGCTTTTCTAAGCTGTTGCTTCTTATTTGATTAATATAACAAATCGAATAATATAATATAACATTTATTTGTGAGTTTGTAAATAATTAATAGAACCTTAAAAAAAGTTATCATAATTATAAAATTAGAGCTATGACTTTCTTAAATATTGTCCTAAAATATCATTAAAATTTACTATTTTTAAAATTTATAAAAAATTTAATTAATTTTAAAAAATTTTATAAAATAATTAGCCGAATAATTGTGTTTCTTATAGAGGTTACCTTAGAATTTAGATGTTGTCCGTAAAACTAAATGGATTAAAACAAATTAGTTAGTAATTCATACTTTTTTATAATAAAGCATACTAATGATAATCCATCTTTTTTTAAATAATTTTCTAATATCTTTTACAAAATTTTTCAATACTTACATCAATTCCACTTGAAAAACATAGAGATTAGTACCTATTTTTAGGTATTACCATTATATAATAAATATTTTCGTGCGTGATGTCCGCATGAATAAGCACGAAGTTACGTATTACAATAACTGTTGTTACAGCTTTTACGCTTCTCTACCGGTGCGCTATCTATGGGTGCACTAGAAAAATTTTAAAAAAGTTTCTAAATAAAATATATATAATTATATTTTAATATATGGAAATCAGAATTAAATTAAAACAAGAACGACACATTCACAGAGAGCTCACTTTTTAAGAATAATAATCAAAATAATTTAAAAAAACATGTTTAGCTGAACATTATGTTTATATTTGATACAGTTTTTTAGTTTTTATAATGAAATAAATTGAAAAGTTTGTCACCAAACTGCTGCGGACACACGGACAGACAGAGGGAAGGACAGACACACAGTGTTAAAAGCATAAGCTCGCCTTTTTTAAATTTTATTAAACGAATATGGTACGAGCAGGAAAAAAGGATAACGCTTATGTTGACATTAATATTTTAATTATAGTTTCTATTATTGGATTACTAAATATAAGATTTATGTCCATTAATAAATATAATGACTGCTCACATAAATACAAACATACATAAAGGGGGACATGTTAATTCCAATATATTCTTTGGACTAAATGTGATCTAAAAATTTGTAAAATTAAAAATGTGAAGGTCCAACAATTTTCAATTCATTTAATATTTATGGAAATTTAAAGATTCAATTAAACATAAATAAATAAGTTTTGATAACTGATTATAAAATAGGTAATATTTAAAAGTGTGGTAACAAAAAGTATTTTAGTTATTTATTGATTATTTTAAATTTTGGAAAATTAAGCGATTTAAATTAGATTTCTTATTTAATTATTAATTATGAATCATGAAAGGACACTATTTAGAATATAATAAATAAACTCTTTAGACTTGAACCCCATAAAGTAGTTGTATTATTTTATTTAATTTTTTAATATATCATAAAGTATTTAAATTACAGTTAAATACTTATAAATTTTATTTATATAAAAATTATTTATATTTTTGTCCCTAGAAAATCTTTAATTGTTCAACTAACTATATATTGAACATTAAATTTGGTTTCAACGAAATATATGAGAAATAAAAATAATCATTATAAAACAAAAACCATACAATCACTAATATGATTTAATATTCTTTTAGATAGAGTAAATATATTTCATTATAACTTTATAAGCTTAACTAAAATAGATCTAATAACATGATGCTTCACAGTAGCGTCAATTTGTCTAGAATTATATAAATCCAAATAATTGACTAAAGAGATTTTAGGAATTACCTAACAAAAAGGTTTCAGAATGACTCCAAAAATCAACACGATTTTTTAAGCTGAGTGAAAGTAATAAGGTGTTAATAACTATAAATTGCCACAAATGACAAAAATTTTGCTTTAAATGTGCTAATTATTGACTGAACTCATTGTTTAAATTTATTAATCAATAATAAAAAGTATTTTCCCTTTTTTGGTAGTTTTTATAAAGTATATTAAAGTAAAAGTAAAATAAATGTTAAAGAAAGAAATAACAACTGAATTATAAATAAAACAAGAAAGAGTATGAACATACACAATGAGCTCACTTTGCATTATGTTATAATTTGGGATGACGAAATCTTTAGAAAAAATCGCTTTCTGTGTATTAAGATTATATTTTACAGATATTAAATCATTTTGATTGTATTTTCAGTAGTAAAATCTATTTTGATTGTATTTTAATTTAAATTAATCAAAATCAAAATACCAAAATAATTTTTATTTTTAGTTTAATTTCAAAAAGCGATACAACACTAATTTGTTATATCCAATTAATTTATCTATTTGAAAAACTTTAAAATAGATAAATTAATTAAATAAATATAAATACAGTTTGAAACATAGTCCAAATTATTATTGTTAAAATTCCTTTTGCTAAGAAGTCATCAGTATTCATTTTAATTATTTCAGGTTAGTTTGATGAGAATATAAGTCTTTTCATATACAGGTCTATTGATTTTCAAATATAATATATCCTTACTACAAATGTTTTCATCTTTAGCAAAACAGAATCAAATTCTTTAACATTTCATTCATTTAGCCTCTGGCATTTTTTAATTTGAGAAATATCAAAAAACGTAAAAGGAATGTTCGCTACAGATCCCAATTAATTACATTAATATAATTTCAATTTATAAAATGTTTTATTAAAAATTATATTACAGTTGATAATATATTTTTAAAAATTATTTTTGATGTTTGACATTGTAAAACAAGATATATGGATTTGGAAATGTTTGTACTAGAAATAGTTACTTTAATTAAAGCTCATTTCCTTCAATGTATTTATATTGTTGCAATAAAATATATATTTATAAAATTTTTTTATTTCATTTTAAAATGTATTTTTGCTATAGTACTTAATGGAGTGCACAATGAAATTTTTAACATTTTTTTAATCAATGATTTAGGACATGTATATATTTTTATCTTAAAAAACTATTTCATTTTTATATTTTAAACATTGTTATTTATATTGTTGTGTTTGGAAAATATTTTTATAAAAATTTCTTATTTTTATTTCAAAATGTAATGTATCAAAAGTACTTAAGGGAGTGCACTCTGAAATTTTTCTCATTCGCTATTCAGCTTTTGTAGAGTGAACATCAATAATTGTAAGGTGTCATTAGTATAATATAAATTTTAATATTTTCTTTTTTTATTGAATTATAATTTCAATTAATTATGTTCTATAATTCTAAATTAATATTGTATTTATTTTCAAATGTATTCAAAACAAGAACGACACATTCATAGAGAGCTCACTTTTTAAAACATTAAAATAATCTAACTCAATATAATAATCATAAAATATTTATTGCAGTTAATTAGAAATTATAAATTATGACTTTCAATATAAACTTTAATTGTGAACCGCAATGGTTTGTGATATTAGAAATAAGATTCAAATTGGTTGACATGAATCTATGTTGAGATTTATATATTTTGATTAATAAATAAAAATTGGTTTGTGTACTCACGACTGCGTAAAGACAGAGATCCAGACAATGTCAAAAGCATAAGCTCCACTTTTTTTTAAAAGTGAGCTAAAAATTTATTAAAAATTATTATAGGTAAAATAAGATCTATTGTTTCGTTACAAAACATTAATAAAATAAGATAGAAATTGAACATTCAATATGAGCTCACATTGTAGTTTATTATGAGATACTTTAATAGTTGTAATTATTTTAGTTTTTTAAATATATTGTTAAAAAAATTCTATCATTTATAATAGAATAGAATTAAATTTATATAACACTAGAATTAATTAGAAAATATTTTTATGTTTATAAGGGATGAGTCTTATATACATTGCTCTTTATAAATTGTATTTTTTACTTATTCGGCTTGTATTTTTACTTAAAAGATAATTACTTTCCATTTTAAAATAATAGATATAATATTAAATGAAAACTTTAAAACTGTCTTGATCCCAGATTATTAAAATTTTGTATACATTTAAGCGGTTTTATAAATAGATAAATTAAGACTACAGTTTATTTTACTAAAAATTATTTGAAATGAGACAAATTTAGTAATACTAAAGATAAAAGTTTATTCGAATCTTCTTTTATAGAATTCTTAATATTTCTAATAATTAATAAAATATATGAGTGACGCCTCACCACCACTTAAGAACAACGACTACAGATGATAATCATGGTATCGATTAATTAATATTTCATGGATTTTCTTGAGTCGGTAAGGATGACCAAAAAATAATGAATTAAACGTGAGATTGAAACAAATCACTTTTAAATAAATCAAGGTTATGATTAACACGAAATGTTTTTGTGACTTTATCAGCTCTAAATGTGTGGAATCTTGACATTAATGGCGTACCAACCTCTACATATTTGAGCATATCTTGTTCATCATGCGTTATCATACTATCATTTATTTTTCGGCATTTTGAGTTATTTTTCAAAATAAATCGTTTACGTTTTTCTCCTAAGATTAAGACATTGATTAAAATATATATTTATAGAACTCATTTTATTGTATATTTACCGTTGTGATGATCCATTATATGAATATTTATATAGATATAAACAAGTTAAATTAAATTATAATATTTTAGTTATTAATTATTAAATTTATATTAAACATTATCGATGATTTATAATGAGCTAATGTTTGGCAAATCAATAAAGCATTTCAATGTATATGAGTCATTTATTTGTTTATACAGATGGTTATCACTTTCGGAAGTTAGCCAAATTTACGCATCGATTACCATATAGAGGATGCTTACTTCGTATCTAATAAATAAAGGTAAATACATTTATAATGTAGGTTTATATTAAAAATTATATTATAAGTTTTCTATATGTAGGTTGAACTGTATAACCCAATTTAATACTTGACCAACAGCTTATGAGCAAATTGTTATCATGCAAAGTAAATAAATTATAAATTTTATGGCTTATCACTGCTCTTAAATCTAACTATACAAATACTGGTTAGTCAAATGAACGTTATGAAGATAATAGTGACCACAATACGGATCGTTATCTATTTCAATTTAAAATTTTGAGTCTAATTTTTAATTTTATAGCTAAATATTGAATGTTAGTTTATAAAAAATGATAATAATCTAATTTTATATTGTATTTCGATTTATAAAAAAATAAAAATTGAATTAAATTCCATTTCAATTTTCGATATTTTTTTATTTTCTTTTCAATTGCATTTTAATTATGTTTTATAAAAATTTTTTATTTGAATTGCATTTATATTTCGATTTTCTCATTTTTTAAAAAAAAATTAATTACATTTTAATTTCGATTAATTGAAATAAAAATTTAAAATTTTATCGATTTCTATTTAAATTTTTAAAATTGAAACAAAACTAGATAAATGTAATAAATATCTCAATTAGTAATTAATTTTTAGGCTTGTTCTTTTAAACAATCGGAATAAAAATGAAATTCTAATCAATTCTAAATTCTAATAATATGAAATAATAATGATATAGAATAACAATTTTCAATATCCAATTTATATTTTTATACTAAACCAATATAAAAAACCTCTAAATCATCCTAATATTACACAAATTCAAAGTTTAAAAAATCACATTCCAATGGTTGTCGAAGACCATTAAGTATTAGTATTTAATAAGTAATCAATAATAAAAGTATTTTATTAAAAATGATTTACTGTTTATAAATATTGTAGAATAAATAAATATCTTAATTTTCTTTATTGTATAAATTAATAAAGTAGCTATTGGATTTGATAATTCTTTCTCTTTGTTTGAGAATTGTACTTTAGTTGCTCTTTATTTTATTTTTAATTTAACAATTAAATATTACAAAAAAAAATGTTATTCCCTTAATTATTATAGCGGATTGAAAGGCTGAAGGGGAATCCAAATCCATAATAAGTACATTATTTTATTTTATATTACTTATATCTATTATATGTTGATTCTTGAAATCGCAACTTTACTGTAATAAAAGCTTTCAATTTTGTTGCGCAATAAATAATAATAAAACAAGAATGAGTATGAACATACATAATGAGCTCATCTTGTGTTATATTCTATTCTATAGTATGATCAAATTTTTTCTTTAATAGATAATTTTTGCATTTAAATTATTTATTATATTTTGCACAATTATAATTTATTATTGTTTTTAAGCAGTTTGAACTTTAACAAAATATTGTTTTAATGAAATAATTTAGTCGTTTAATAATATATTTTTGTGAATAGCACTTCAGTATATTAAAAATTTTGATTCAGTTGTGTTATTGCATTCGTCGAGTCAAGATCAAACAAATTGTTGTTAATAAAACATTTAAAATTTTTATATATGCGAATATGATTACGCTTGTTATTGATTTTAACTCGAAAAATTTTTAATAATTTTTTTAAACATATTTTGATACATTTCATCCTATTTTCATCATTATTTTATAGAATTTAAAGCCAATTTTGATTTTTTTTAACCAACTTTTAGTCCGTTTTTAGTTTAATATTTTTAGCACTTTTTATAATATTTTTTACCATTATTGGATAATTTTTAACTTATTTTATGATATTTTTATTAAATAAGACTCCTATCTTCAAAAAATAGATACCTATCCTTTTTCAAAAAATCCCTTAATAAATATAAAGACCGGCTACATACATACGTACAGAATTTCAAATCCAATAGCTGACTTTTCCATTTAGACACATCTAATACTAACAGTGAATTGAAATGCAATTCAAATAAAAAGTAAATTTGAAAATGTAATAGAAATGCATTTGAAATTACTGATATTTTATAAATTAAAATTGAAATGAAATTTATATAAAAAAATATTGAAATAGAAATTAAAATTAAAATGTAATTATATATCAGATTTATTCAGTCGATATTTGTCATTAAATCGTCCAAATAATTTAAAAATTGAAATTTAAATGCAATTGAAATAAAACAAATTTTTAATAATGAAATAGAAATACAATTGAAATTAAAATTAAAATAACAATCGAAATTGAAATGTAATTTAAAAAAACAATAATTAAAAACGAAATTAAAATGTAATTGAAATGAAAATTAAAGTAAAAATCGAAATTGAAATGCAATTGAAATTAAAAAAGACATACAACACTAATTGAAATGATTCAACAAAGATACCAAAGAAAGTATATGAGATTATTTTGAAAATAGATTTAATGATATTATATCTATTATTTTATTTTCAAACCGTCAAAAAAGTTCTGAAATAATTGTTATTTTGATATTTAATATGTTTTTAATTTAAATTGTATTTTAAATCTATTTTCCAATTTTAAGAGACTTTTGATTAAATTTTAAATAAAATCTATCTAAATTAATTTAAAAAACTAATAAAATAATATGGTAACTTGGATAAAATTATAAACTGCAATGAAATTATCTAAAACTTTTAAATATTTAAATATCATATCCAAATATGAATTAT
>JAQGAW010003423.1:0-12605 GCA_034698025.1 Phthiracarus crinitus | reverse complement strand
TCGTTTCCAGAACCGACATCAGATCAACAAACTTCTTCGTTTAATCCTCAATATCCATCACAATTTGGTCAAACATCCGCTCCATTACCGCAACAATATCCCGGTTCTGCTTATTCTGCACCAAATTTGCCAACAAATCAAATGCCAAATTATCCAAATCCTTATTCAAATACGTAATGCATTAAAAATGGTAAATGTTTAATATTTCTTTTTATATGTACGCCTTATTTTTAATGATCTATAAAATGTCTTATAAACTGTTGAATATTCTTGACGCAAATCTTTTATATATGAGCTTCATTTTCGGATTTATAGGATCTTCACGATACTTTTAGAAATGTACCGTAAATATGCTATAAAATATTATTTTACTGTTTCATGAGATTTGTGAAATATGAATGCTATTACCTAATATCCGTTTTTTATATCATATTATTTATTACAACATAATACTCATTTAATTTAACGTCAGAACAAATTATAAATTTAGTTTCATATTTAAATTTTGTTATCAATGATTCAATATTCAAAGCCAAAAATTTTAAAATATTTTATTATTGACTATTAATCACTTTTAAGTTTATGTAATGTTTGATCAAATAAAAACTTTTTAATTAATTGCTTACAAATTTGTTATCAAATTGAGGAAAACTAATAATATAAATTTATTATTTTACAATTGCTTAAAATTTATTTTTAATGAGTAAAGCAATATTTAAATGGAACTTATTTAGTTTAAATGGAACCATACAAACCAAATTTATTTTATCTAAACGTTTACTTATTGAAACATTTTTGTTTATCTGACCACAAAATCATTCAGTCACTCTTTTAACGTAATAAGAGATTTTTACTTTACGAAAATGTTTAACGTTATTAAAAAAATTTTAAAAACGCATTCCGAGCCAAACTTTTTATATATTTAAAAATTTGCATCAAATCTATTTTTTTGAAAAAAACGAGCAAAATTAAGGTTTGATATTTTTGAACATTAATGAAATTTTATTAACTTAATAATTAATTGACATTCATATATAAATAAAATAATTTAAAATATCTTAAAAATAGCTCAATCTATCAATATATAGATATTAAAATTATATATCTCTTTAAAAAAATAAATTAAGATAAATCTCGATTATATAAATTATATTGAAAATAAATATATATTATATTTTAAATCTTTCGAAAATATTTGGTTATGTAAAGCAATAAATCACAAAAAATTAAAATCATTTACGAATGCTTTGAAATGCAAACTTCTAAAACCACGGTATCATACAAATACTAAAATGATTTAATTCGTAGTTCTTTCTGATTGAGGAATATAAGGCTGTCCTCCATTTCGAAACCATTCAGATTCAAACTCTTCGGCGAGTATTTCGGCACCTCTTTTGCTCGTAAGCCTAGTTTCATCGAGACTTAATTCGCACATTTGCATGTCATCGCGACCTGCAGTAGAATAGCAAAAAAAAATAATCGTTATTTAGTGTTATTAAGAGTTATTAAACGCTAAAATACCTGCAATCAATAGAATTGGCTGTTTCTCTGGATGTATTTCCAATTGTCTTGCGATCCATTGGCCATCGAAGTGCGCAAACCACCAGCCCTTTTGACCAGAAATATTGGTGGGACGTATAAAAGGAATGCGAAAATATCTTTGTTCTCCCGATGATGATGTGTTTAAATGATTGAAAGCACTAAAATTTTGATCCATAATACTGGACGGCGCGCGCTGTATATCGCCATCAAATGGCTTATGTTTATTAGCGCGCGATTTCCACGCGTGATAAACCTTAAGTCTACGATGAAACTCTTCGCGACACGCGTCTAAAAGTTCGATATCACAAGATGTGTTTATTGTGTCCCGAAGTTCGGAGTATTTCCACTTTTCTAAATTGTATTTCTTTTGCGACTGCGATTCTCTCTGTTGCATAACCTGTGACCGAATATATGTTTATTTAAATATAAAGATTAGATAGTGTTTCAGTGTTTCACTTACAGCTGCAGATCTTGGAAGCATTGTTGGAGACGATTGCCAGTCATCGCTAACAGTTGACTGCGACTCTTGTGCCAAACGAGAAGCTAATTCGTGATCTCTTCTTTCCTGTTCGACTCTAATTAATTCATTTTCGAGTTCAGCTGCTTCTCTCCTCTGCCTCTCTTCCGCTAATTTCAATTCTTGAGCCTCTCTCTCAGCCCTCGCTATAGCTTCCAAACGGCATCGTTCCTCCATTTCAGCTTTTCTTCGTTTGGTCTCTTCCTCTTCGCGTTGCTTTCTGTCCTCCTCTTCCTTACGTTTACGTTCCTCTTCCATCTGTTTTTGAATTACTGCCAATCTCTGCTGTTCTGCTATTTTGCTTTTCAATAGCGAAACATTATCATTGATAGCTTTGTTGAATTCGCTTATCTGACGCTCAATATCTTGAGGTTTAACCGATTCATCAAACTTTATTTTGCGCATAAATTCACTCATTTTTGTTTCGACGATTTTGATAGTTTGTTCACATTTCTGTTTATCAGCGTTTGATTTAATTTGTTTTACTAATTCAGATAACTGTGACAAATGACTTTGCAATTGTTTTATTTTCATCAATCCTTTATATTTAGGTCTATATTTCTTTCTGATGTTAAACATACGAATATTCTTTTGTATTGTTATAATTTTCTCGCGTCGATAAAGTATTTTATTCTTTACTAAAAAATTTTAAGGTTAGAAAAAATGATAAAATTATAGAAATTGATTTGTGACATACGTTTAATAACGGAAAGAGCACACCATTGCGTCTTTTTCCATCGCGAAGCCAATAACCATTTCTGCACTTTTTTCACTAATTTAGCTAAATTTTCTGGATCTGATTTCATAATTTGATCGAATTCGGCAAACTTTCCGGGACGAAAAAATACTTTGGTCGATCCAAAACGAAATTCGTTCTCATTTAATCCGAGCGCTTTAAATAATGCGCGACAAAACAGTCTCGGGTCGAGTCTCGCCAATTCTGGTGGCAAATATTTCGAATACATATTATATAAATCGGCAAACGCTGCTCTTGAAGGGTATCCCTGTTGCATGAGTTCGAGTACTGTTGCCATACCAGAGCATCGCAATTGCGATAGGATTTGTAATCCTTCGAACCGATGCGCAACCATATTCTGGTTTGGTTTAATGCAACGTATAAAATGAGTACCCGTTGATCGTAATTTCGACATCAAATCGGAAAGTTGTGAGCGAAACTTACCGCCGACCGACACAAATGTTAATTTACCGCTCGAAGCAGACTTATTATTATTGATATTATTGTTATTTCCATTTAGGTTTCCATTTTGATTCAATGTTTTGTCGATAAATAATGATTTAAGCAATTGATTTTCTGCGTCGAGCATTAAATTTTCTAACGAAGCGTGAAGTGCATCATTATTTTTCTCGATAAAAGCGATAGTCTCGTAACAAACAGCTCCGGCGTAGTGTCTAATCAAGAAGCCTTCGTCATCTCTTATTTCTCTATGATCTCTTAATTTCGACTTTCTAGGAACAGCTAAACGAAAGTGTTGGCTATGATTAGAGTGCACTGTTTCGGTGAAATGCGTTGGCGATGGTTTCGGTAGTTTCGATTCTTCATCTAACAAATCGAAAATTCCGGAAGATTTTCCTTCAAGCAAATCAATACAATCCTGATTATCCATGAACTCTATTTTCTTTAAACCCAAACCTTCGCGTTCGTACAAATTCTGTTCTTCTTTCAAAATGCGTTCATTAAAAAATTGTTGCAGCTTTTCATTGCAGTAATTAATGCAAAACTGTTCAAATGAATTGATTTGAAAATATTCAAAGCCCGCGATATCCAGAACTCCAATGTAATGAGCAGACGTTGAAAATGGTATCGATTTATTGATAATTTTGGCCACAATGTAATCAAACAATTTCGAGTAAATAGCTTTAGCCAAAGCGTCTCTCGCATTCTGCGCTTCGTATACCTTAAGTGGCACCATATACACCGTACCCTAAATAAATAATTATTCTTATCAATGACTGCAAACATAATTAAATTGTGACGAACACGCGTACCTTATGTCCACCTTTGTTAGTTTGCATAACACGCGATAGCAAACTCTGCTGCAATTCGTCGCAGTGAATGCCCATCAGTTCGGCAGATGTTTCCAGTGCTGGCTTACTCTGCTGTGTTACGCGTGAACCACCTTTTATTATATAACAAAACAACAATTAAATTAAAGTTATAGCAATTATCATTACTTTTCATAGAAATATATTTAAATAAAATTAAAAGGTTATTATGTATTAATGTAAAAGTGATAGTAAACTATAATCATGCAAATATGTGATATTAGATTATAATCCAAGAGTAACACTCGAACCGGATTCAGTTTTGGTCGCATCTAAAAAATAACAATATAAACGAAAAATTAAAAATCTAATGAAAATGCATGCAATTATTATCTTCTGTTTAGTTTTGTTAGTTGTGTTTTTGCCAACAATCAAAAATATTAATATTTTTTAATACATTTCGTAACAGTAAATCGAAACAAAGTTTAGACACCAAAATAAAACGTTAATAAAGCGATACATAAAAGTTTGGTGAAATATTTGGATATTTAATCTTAATATACCTCTTGAATCGTCAGCACTGTCTTCAAAACAAATATTTCCCAAATGGAGAACAGCCGCTACAATGCGATAAATAGCTAACCTTTCGGCTTCAGAGACACCAAAGTGTGCCAAAGCCTTATCAGTCTCAGCAAAGTCTTTGATATCATCAACAATGGGATCACTTAGCGCACCATTGTTTACGTGTTCTTTTGACTTTCTATTTGCATTCAGTTTATTAACAGAGTCTTTTGAAAGAAAATATTGAGTGCAACCGCGATTGAGATAATGAAAATTATCTGGTGCTGAAAGCTTTAATTTAGTCCACCATTGTTGTGGTAAACCAGCACATAATTGATAGAATATGTGGTAATTGCGTTCCGCCGAGCTTTGACCACAAATCCGGGACTTTTCTAGCAAATAGTGCGATATATGTCCGCCAACTACTGAAAACTATTATAGGAAACGACAGGAAATCAAATAAGTCACACGTCAAGGATTTGATAAAAGTGTTTGTTTATTCTTTTTTTAAATTTCATTAATTAACAATAACCCAATACCTCAAAAAGAGGAAGCTATATGGCAGATGTAGAAAGTGTTGCAATCATTCTTATTAATATAGTTTTATCAAATTGAATATGTTTTTAATGGTTATTAGCTGTCACGCAAAGATGGAATAATAGTCACGCAACTCTGAACGTTGCAGCGATAGTTCTCTCGGGTGCTGGACTCACATCAAGCAAAAAACTACAAATTTTTATATTTTCATACACTATATAATGTATCGGCAACGCTAACTTCCTTTTGGGGAATTGCACAATAGATACACTATTGTTCACCTTTTACAGCATATTCCTTGTTATATTACATGTGTGAGAACCGACAAAAATGCGTTTAGATTACAAAAATAATAAGAATGCAGGTGTTTTTTAGCAATATTTAGCAATATTTTCTATTTTTTAAGTCATCTTTCAAATAAAATGTTATCACATGTTATCTATATTTTAACTAAATTGATACAAAATTAAAAAAATTTTAAAATAATCAGAATAAAAGATTGGACAACAAATGTTGAAAAAAATGAAATTTCGCTTGAGATTTACTTTACGGTCAAATGGAAATAAATTTTCATATCGTCTCTCAGTGAAGACTCGATCACACAGTCTAAGAATCAGGAAATTTTAATAAGAATGTCAGCTCTGAATACATTAATAAAATTTTTAGCATTTCTATTTTTAAATTAATTTTTTCGTAACTTTCCAATAGAATATTCAAAATAAAATAATAATAATAATAATTCTGAATGTTTTGTATAATTGAGCCTAAAATTCTTTTTCTGATTTAAATGTGATTATTAATTGATTTTACAATCACTAGAAAATAATTAAAATTAAATTAATCACATATTATCGAAGGTTAAGAGCACGTAATCATATGCGATAATCATATTTACTTATTACCAAAATTATTATTTATACAGTAGTCTCAATAAGTTAAAATTAACGCATAATAAAATCATATTACTGTACATTTACTTAGAAAACAAATTTCTTCCAATCGATACAATAGTTACCGGTAGATAAAAACTTTTCCAAATTACATAATCCCAAAATTTATCTCAATAATCTTAAGTTTTGCATAATTATGATTTTAA
The DNA here is from genome assembly GCA_034698025.1 of Phthiracarus crinitus. Taxonomy (NCBI): domain Eukaryota; kingdom Metazoa; phylum Arthropoda; class Arachnida; order Sarcoptiformes; family Phthiracaridae; genus Phthiracarus; species Phthiracarus crinitus. The sequence goes on along the minus strand of JAQGAW010003423.1, from coordinate 6,348 downwards.
ATAAAGTGGTAATTCCATGATTTTAACTTATTAAAGACAACTTTTACTTGTCATTGAAAAGTAAAAGCAAAAATAAAATAATAATAAAAATAAATATTTCTGAATTGGTTTCAAATAAGTTATTACTGCCGGCATTCATAATAATAAGTAAACATCAATGGCTTATATTGTGACTCACAAATTGTGAGTAGAAAATGATGATTTTTATTTTTATACCCGGTCTACGGTATAAGTATTATCGCGTTGACTCATAAGCTACTTTGAAAATTTTCTTTGACTGTATGTAAGAATAAATTTAATATTATTGCTTTCAATCCTCGTTTATAAGTTGTTGGCCTCACATCACGCTAACTATAAATGGCTAATGTTTTGATGTTTTTATTACATCATGTCTTCAATAATGTATTTACAGAATTTGATATTTTAAGTTTTATAGCTGAATAATATTATAATAAAAATGATTGCATACTTTATAATAACATTTAAAAACGAGTTCAATTTAAAGGCTAAACACAACTGCTAACAGTAACATCTAATGAAGATAACGTTAAAAACTCCAAACACTACTGTAAACGCAAGTCTCATCGTTTTGAGAAATAGTTTGTAAAAAACTTTTGTCAAAACGAACGCTTCATTTAATAACCATAAAAGAATTGCACTTAGAAAGACATCCACGATTATTAGTACATTCAATAGATTCTTATTTTGGGCGTAATTATAAATTAAAAGTTTTCATTCGACACTTTAGTAAAAAAAACCTAACTTCTTATATGAGGGCATCTTTTATTTTTAATTCTATTCAATTCATTGCGAATACAATATATTAATACTGTTATAATGTATAGCTTAGAAATTTTTATATGTTTTTCTATCATTACCTTTCCATTGAAGTGAATCTCAATGAATTTACCAAAACGAGAGCTATTATTGTTTCGCACGGTTTTGGCGTTACCGAACGCCTCCAATAGTGGGTTCGCTATAGTTTAGGGAAGAAATAAAAAAAATGAAAAACTTATTTCAGCTTTTTATTTATTTTTAAATAATAGATTTTAGTGTAAATTTAAAGTTTACTGAATACGCAGCCTGAATACTGTTACTACTCCTCTCATTTGAAAATAAGTGTTATTGAGAGACATATAATAACTAATCTTAAAACCTTTAAATTAACGTTAAAGAACTACTGAAGCAACAAAAAAACGTGTGTGGAGTCAAATAATAATCAGACCATAAAAAACTTTTCATAAATAAAAAATAAGACAATGCAAATAAGCGTAAATATTTTGTTTTTTAGTTTTGATAAAAGTAAAAGTTTACTGCATTCTATACTTATTCATAATTGATGCAAAACGTTAGCCTAAAAATCAGTTTTTTGAGATAAATATATGTATATTTATTTAGACTCTAATTCGGAAATAACTTGTAAAAACAGTGCATTTTTGGGGTATACAAAGAAGTGCAGCTTATATTTTTTTAATATGATTGAAAAATCTGATTTCTCTCTTCAAGCGTTTTATTTATAATGCATTCAAAAGTCATGTTTATTTTAAAACTTAGAACGTGAATGGAGAAGAAAAATTTTCTTTACAATGCATGCAAAATAGATGATTGATGGCACGAATTATTTCTAATGCCATTTCTGTGCTTCCTTCCTATCCTTCCTATATTTATCAAATAAAAAAATTGAAATGTCTCAAAGGTTTACAAGTTTAATGCCTCTCAAAAAATTACGCATAAAAAATATTTATTTTAACTACCAGTTCATAAAATTGCCATTAGATTTTTTTAATCAAATTTTTTTAATGCTAACTTATAGATAAGTAATAAAAATATAAGAAAAACTTAGTTTCGATAAGAAGTTCAAAAAAACTCAATGTTAAACGCAATTATCAACGCTATATGATTTTATTTGCAAATCAAAATTGAACTTAATTTTAGTTTTTATCTTATTATTTCCACAAATAAATAATAATGCAGTAACTTTGGAGAATTTATTTTACTCCAATCAATTCATTTCTGTATAACAAATAAATTCAAACAAAAAAGTTTAATTTAATCGCACCGTTGATTGCAACTAACGTTACAAACAAAAAAAACAAAAATTAATTTTGAAAATATTATTGTCGAAACAATAATTGTCACGCAAATGGAGCAATAAATATAATTATGACTTAAACTTTAAATGACATATCAATATTAGAAAAAATGGTGACAAAATTAACATAAAATAGATGACGACATACCATCAAGAATTAACTGTTCAATTTGTCCGGATTGAGTGCCCCACGACTCGCACAAATACCTTAACACATACTTAGTGGACTCAGTTTTTCCGGCACCGCTTTCGCCGCTCACTATAATTGATTGGCTTTGTTTTAAAGCCCTCATATCTCGAAATGCTTTATCAGCTTAAAAAACACAAAATAAATACAATAAGTAAATGGATAATCGGATATAATTAATTATATATTTGTGGACAGTTTTTTTAAATCAGATAACAATTGTCTGGTCTATATTATTCTATTGTTAAGTGTCATGGTTTACCGATCGCGAAAACGTGTGGAGGCATTGTCCCCAATGATTTGCCCTGATATGACGACAGTGTGGATGAGGAGTACAAGTTTGGAACTTCGAGATAGGGGTTCACTGCTATCAAGATATTCGCAACATATGTCTGCAACGATATTAACAATTTATTACTCAACTGTCAGTTTTACTTGATTTACATATAAGCTAATTATAAATCAAATATTTTTTAACTGCAATTATCAATTAATAATTTTTAATTTAGAATTCGATTTCTCTTTTTTTATTTACTCCGCGATGAAAATAGTTATTTAGATTGAACTGTATATATTCATTTAAATTAATTTTAAAGATTATTTCGTAAAATTTTATTCCTAAATATTTTCCATTTCAATCATTAATTAAATGAATTTTCTTAATATCGTAAGATAAAAATGCTTAAAAGTGTAATTAATTAACATAACATAACATAACATACATAAATGCGATCCTTTTTATAGCGTAAACGAATATTATTAAGAAGTGTTGCCTCATTGAGATACATGAGAGCGCCTGAAAACAAAAATAAACCAAATTTTATTAATTATTTAATTACTCAGCATTTAGTTGTTTTAATTGTCACATAATTAATAATTGTTTTCGATTTTTGTCACACACTTACAATTATCGTCCACATCTTTGTTATCATCGTCTTCAGCCGGAAATACAGCATAATATGCCGCCTGAACGTTCTATAATCAAAATATTACTATTAAATCCGTTAACAATAAATCCAATTTATCACAAAAAATTGACAATTAAATAAATATTTGCAATTAGTTTGTTAGAAATTATTATTCATTTATTGCCTTTTGTTGTAATTAGAAAACTTTTTTCTTTATTCGTATAAATTATACGAATCATTAGTTTCGTATTATTTTGTTTTAAAAATAACAAAACAATTAATAATTTTGTTGACCCATTTTAATATGCATAAGCATTTAAATGAAAATTGTTTTAATAATTAAGTTATAGCTAATATCATTAATCGAGTTATAAAACTGTAATATTTAATTTTAAAAATAAGTTTGACTGCAATGGCAAGAAATATAGCATCGAATAAGATAAATGACGATATAATCGCATGAAATTAATAATTTCTATAATAAATTGGCCGAAAAACCAAATCTATAATTCTGAAGTTGACGCTAATCTTTTATGTCGATCTATCATACGGCAAAATTACAGAGATATCAAGTTTGATGATTAGAATAAAAATGTTGTGCAAAAAATGATGTGCCGGTATATAAATATTTTATTGTTTGAATGCTGAACTTTAAACACTATAAAACGTAAGATTTAAGCGTTTTAATTGCATTAAAAAACAATAAGTTATTTCACCACATTTAAGATGGGAGAGAACGATAACTTTGTGCGTTCAGTTTTCAATTTTTTTATTCAATTTACGGTTCAAGTTTTGGTGCTATAACAGCACTGCTGTTACTAAGTTTGCGGAAGTGGTTAACTGCAGCTTGTATTTTGTTTAAATTCGGTTCACTCTTTAAAATTTACTGCAGCTTTGAATATATGATGAATAATCCATTAAAATGCAAACTTGTTGTAATAAATTTAAATGTCTTTACTAAGAAGTATGCAGTTTGGAAACAAGTCTTAATGACAAACAATATGAATTTAAATAAAACATTTGATTTATAATGGCTAAAGGAATGTTAAAAATTCGATATAATTTATAGCTATGACCCTTTATAATGCAATCGATTATTTTGAAGTGTTTAATTAAAACATTACTAGTTAATATATCATAACTGTTTAACGTTTTTTCTCGCGTTAATAGTTACATAAAATGTTTCAATTTATATAAATTTAGATTAATTATAGTTATACTGTACTAATATTTTTTCCGATAAATAAAGCCTAAAGCTTGATCATTATCTATGGTATAGCGATCACTAATATTCATAAACATTTTCACGGTAACGCATTGATTTCTCAACAGACGATTTCTTGTCTAAGTTTGCATTGCGATAATAATTCGCGAATCATAACTGCGTTTAATTTTAATGACACGACAAACTGATACATAAATAGTGAAATAATACACATGTATTACTAATCACTTTTTTACTGTAAATTCATAATATTAATAGTTCTTCACATAAAACTTAAACAATATTTTAATCATAATTCTATTTTAATCGTGACATTAATTTTATTTAATTTTTAAAACTGAATTATAACAAAAATTCTGAACATATTGAAATAATTTAATTTTGAGATAAATTCCATTAAAAAATATTACGAACCTTATTGTTAAAAGTGTTAACAGTTACGCCGTCCGGTCCGATGTCCACAATACGTCCTAAAACGTAACCATCGGTCCCGTCGGGTGTCCATACTTTTTGAGATTCCATTTAATTTTTTAGGTTTTCAAATAAATATACGTATTGTCTAAAAAGTATTTTCTTTTTTTTACTTTCGTCTAGAGGTAATTTTGCGACAAAATAGGCAAAAATGAAGGATAACAAAAATAGCTTAGATTTCACTGCACTATGCAATTGGATTTTCCGTAAACTTTTGTGTATTTGTCACTAAAAAAAGTTTGCAACAAAATTTGATAATCAAAACTTGTGACTTTAAAAACTCTAATTATAATTGAATTTTATCTGTAAGTAAAAACTTTTAACAGTTTAGTTTGAAGCGTTTCTATTGAAACACAGATGAGACACAGTAATAAGCAGTTACACACATATCCTTTATCTTTATTCATTAGCAACGAAATCGTTGTTTCATTACCTGCGAGAGGTTTTAGTGCATTGCATTCACTTTAGGTTTCAGTTGTCGTCATCACAAACTTTAGTGAAGTTATAGCGAACGCAAACTCCACACAAATGTTACTATAGGGATATGTTTGAGGTCAACATACATATATATCGTCTAACAAAACCAGTTTCCAGTTTTAAAATGATTACCAAGTGTTTTTCATGCGTAATTAGCAAAATAATAGGTGTTTTTTGATTATGCGTTTTGTTTCTTTATATCTCCAAACGTTTATTCCTGAATATATTTTTATGGTTCTAAAGATATACTTCGTTTTAAGGATTACCGTAGATCTGATAATTTAACGACATTAAACACAATAATACTAATTAAATGTTAATTTTTTTTATAAAATATGGTTCGAGTTCTGAAATAGTTCTGAAACACAACGCAACTTGTCTCACATTATTGTTTTACTATATTAAAATCTAATCTTAATTTAATTACAAAGTTTAATAACTGATATTTTAAAAAGTTTAGTTGAAGTTAAAGAAGATTTTATTGACGGTTAATATTTTGTAATTGAGTTAATTGTTTGTTTTTAGTTTAAATTTTAAATAAGCTTAAGAATAATTAAATTTTCAAACCATCAAAGAAATAATTTAATTCTTTAAATTAAACGTAACGTTATTTAAAATAACCACAAAATTTAATGTATTATTCTGTTAAACTCAATTTAGAAATCGGAACAAATTAAGTTAAGTTATAAATTAAGTTATAAAGGGAACAAAACTACATAATGAAATAAACACTCTATACTATCAGAAAATTATGAAATATTTAGACCAGCTGTTTATTTTTTTAAATGTTTGTTTAGCATTTTATTAGTTTTAAAATTAGAAATTAACAGTTAATTTGAATACTTTAATATGGCTTTTATATTACTCAATTTAAATTATATAAACTTCACCATTCGGTGCTCAGTTTAGGAAATAATGTCAATTTTGGGAATATTTTTAACAAAAAACTTTTATTAGATTTAAAACGATAATTTTTTATCATATAACC
>JAQGAW010003422.1:0-12605 GCA_034698025.1 Phthiracarus crinitus | reverse complement strand
GTTTAAGTTTAATTTTAAAATAATTATATTATTAGTTATCGGAAATTCTTTAAATATTTTAAGCAAATAATTTAATTAAATCCTTATTACGTTGAAATTCTAATTGCTGTGAATCAAAATTAGTGTTTTTCATTTCGAGTTTGAGTATATGATACCTTTTAGATGACACAGTATTGGTGAGGGTTTCCCAAAAAATGATTTCTTATAATATGTTAGATTAATCCAACCGATAGCAAGACAATCATTAAGCTTATAGTTTGATGACATAGTCGATGAAAATTTTATTTGAATACCTGTGAATAAAAGTTTATGAGATAAAAATTTTTTATCACAGAATTAAAACCACAGTTTCAAACAAATAATCATATAATCAAATAACAGAAATAACAATTTGTTCAAAAATATTTAATTAGTTTTAATTTATAACTAATTATATCTATAATATTTCATAAAAAATAATTAAAATTTAAGTAATCATTGAATGCTTGCGTCATAAACTTCAGTTATTATATTTTGATTTATAAATGATCAATATTTTCCTGATTGTAAAGATTGTGAGATGATTTATTTTAATTACTTTTTAATGTTTATAAATAAATATTAAATTGTCTATACATCACTAGGTATGTAAATCAATTGACTTTTCATAATCCACCACAGGTTCAAACCCGACCCGAACCTGACATGATTGTATCCAAATCCGACCCGTAATCCAAAATCCTATTTCTAGTTTATAATTCATAACTCTAACAAATACTAATAATTTTGTAAATTAAAAATTAAAGTAGTATTACAACTAATTATTATCAATTAGTTTATGAATTAAGTTTTAATTTTGAAAATTGAATGTTTTTTATAAGTCTTTCAAGAAAAGTTGAGAGTCTTTCCCAGAAAATATTAAAACCCGACTCGAACCCGTCAGCTTTGAGCCCGAACCCGACCCAACAAATTTTTCGGGTACTCGATTATAGTCTAGTCATCACAACTGATTGGGATAATTTTACTCATTAAAATTGCTAATTTTATATTATAATATGCATTTTTAATATTATGTTGATATATACTACAATTATTATTATAAATTATTCATTCATACACATGTAAAATAATTACGATTAAACAAACAGTTGCTTAATCACATTACTTTGCATATTATCACTCAAACGACAAAAAATATTTAAAGATATGATTAAATTAAAACCAAAAATACAAATTCACAGAGATTGTCAGTTATAACATATTAATGATAAATTATGTAACATTCTTAACGTAAAATTTAACCGCAATAACTTTTAAACTTGATTTTAAATAAGTTCAACACTCCCTATGATTAAGATATAGAATCAGTCAAAAAATAATGTTTTTAATAATAATTTTTAAAGTTATCGATAATAACTTTTAGCGAACTGTAATGAGGTGTTTGACACCCTCACTATTTTACACACTTTTAGATAATAAATTGAACACTGTTTTAGTTAATTTTAAACGTTTTTATTAAATTGTTATAAAAATAAACGCTATTGCAGTTTAATGGTTAATGAGTTTGTCTCTTAATCACAAAATTTAGAGCGAATAAAACCAATAATTGAAACTTCGCTTAAGATAATCACATTTTTATAAATGGAGACAAAGGAAACACAATTAATATCGAAAATTAACACAAAATTTAGGACTTCAGCATAAAGCGATAAAACACAGACTAAAGTCGTTAACATATAATTGACTAATTTATATAATGAAAAGTAATAATAAGATTGGCTGAGAGAGACCTCACGCCATGACAAGTAATTATTATGTAATTATTATAAAAACAATGTATTGCGCAATTGACGGTTAATAACCTGTCAATTGCGTTGACCGTTATAATTATGAAATTTTAAAAGTTTTACATAAAATAGTAATTATAAAATAAACGAAAAACTTTTAGTGTACAAATCACGTGACTGCACACTAGCGTCATCTCAATACCCCTTCGTTAGACTATGTCATCGTCTCGATGCATAAACCAGCCGTTAATTCCTTCTTCAAAATAGCGGTTTTCAAACGTTTCGTCGCCAGTTTGTATGTGCACCTTTAAATATTTATTTTTAATAATCGCCGACTTTGGGACAATGACAAAGTGTGGCTCAGAGTGTTGAGTGAATGAGCTTATCCATCGTGGGAGCGTTGTTGTCGGAAGTGGTTTCCCGTTTTTATCGACATTTAAGAGTTCTGCAGCAGTCCGACGATTTCGTGGAATGTCTGGACGAATAATTTTAAATTCAAGGTAAACCAATTCATGGTCGCTGAGATCATTTCCCATATCACAACACAATTTCGTTAAATCGGTTACAGGGCATTCGCGTTGTCCGTAATTTTCGGTTAATACGGCCAAATTTTTATAGTGGATCGTGCCCTGTCTCATGTCATGTCGGGTGTTGCCGGGTTTATTGATACACGCGACGGCGCACACTGGAGGTGGCGGTGGACGGACTTCCACGGGTCGTGATAAGTGTTGTATGCGTGTGGGAAACTGTAGCGGCGCTATTTGCCCTGCTTGTACACCATTAAGTCTTTTGACTTCCCTTTCGGCGAATTCTTTCGCCATTTGCATTTTATTGCATAAATGCTGGGCTTTATTGAGATCTTGCTGGAGATCATATTTTTGTTTTTCAGTTTTTGCACGCATACTCTCCTGATATTCGATGGCTTTGCGATAACGTTCTTCCGCCTCTTTAAATTTATTATAATTTTCGCGGTGGTCTTGGAAAGTATGGGTTCGAGTGCGTTCCGCCTCAGTACGTTTATTCTTTTCGGTTAACGCCCATCGCTCAGTTCGTTCACATTTCTCTCTGAATTTATTTCGGTCGAGAGTCATCTGTTCGAGTTGTATTTGAAGATTATGAATCTCTTTCTCATATCTTGCCTTCATTTGATCCCGAATAGCATTATGGGATTCAGTTAATTCAGCAGCTCTATCCCCTTGACTGGTGGAATGTTCAGTTACATATCGAACTAATGGGTGATGCGCTTTGGATGAAATACTTTTGTTGGGACACGCGTGGAATTGATATGCTGTATAACTCATCCATTGTCGACATTTGCTGGGACATGTTCGAGAAACAGTATCCATTTCTCGCCAGAATGAGTTCGGCAGCGAAATGAGTTGTCCGTAGTTGAAAGTTTTTGCTCGACAGAAAGGACATGGATATTTGAACGATTGTTCGGCACTCCACCCCCTTTTACTGCAATTGAAGCACATGAAGTGGACGGTATTATTGATCTCTGCTTCTTCGGCTAGTGGTTTACAGATGTATGGCCAAATGGCGTATTTGAGACAGAAAGCACATGTCGGCCAATCAATCTGTTCTGCGATTTCGAATTTATAGGGTACGTATGAACGTGGTCTTGCTTTATGGTTTAATCTCTGATTTTCAATCGGATCATTATCACTTACAGGAACCATCCGTAATGCGTTTCCAATTACTGGAATTGGTCCTTCACTGAGGTATTCGTTCAAATATCCTGAATTATCTGGAAAGTAAGCGGCAGCTGTGGCTTCGCTATAATCGACTCGTTCCCAAACAGATTGTTTATGCTGATAGTGAGCCTCAGTTAATGGTTCATCCAATAATTGTTCGACCGGTATGGTGTTAGTGATCAATTGGTGATAGTATGGAGTGCGAGAGTCTTCTAGGAAGGCATCATCACGTATACGGCCTTCAGTATCATTATCGCTGGAGATGTCTTCGGCGACTATCTCTTCCTTTTTTGGTGAGAGTTCTTTCACTTTCCACGTATTAGCGGTTGACTGAGTAGTACACTCGTCATTAATCACGACACGCGAGAATGCGAGTTTAATCGGTGTTCTAGTTTTAGCTGGAGATTTATTCTCATTTTTATTTGTAGGTTGAATATCACTTTTCAGTTCGCCAGTGGATGAACGTTTTCGAGATGATTTGATTAAATCTTCGATAAATAGGAGATCCTTTTTGTCATCGTCTTTCGGTGGTATTTGTTCGAACTGAACTTCTATTGGTGGTGCCCCGATAGCAAACGATGGCACTGGTCGTGGCTTAGCCTTCTCGTGAGTCGATTTTTTCAGAAATGACGATTTCTTGGCTGGACGCCATCGCGGTTCTTGAGGCAATTGCTCTACTGTTTCGACCAATGGTGGTGAAGCATCGTTAGAGAAGAAACGCAACTTTCTCTTCGCCCCACCGAGACCTGTATCAACATCCGCTTTATAGCCGAGAGTGCGATCAACAGCAACTTGTTCGGTGATTTGGTAAGGTTCGAGCATATTACTTGGCGGTTCGAGTTTAATGTTTGGAAAATTATTAAGTGCTCGTTGTTCCTCCTCATATCGTCGAAGAATTTTCTTCTGACGCGACGATAGAAAGGTATTCGACTCGACTTGAATAGTTGATGTCAGATCTTTAATGAATATGTCGCTAGCTCTGGTTCGATGTCTAATGTCTTGTTGTTCGTAGGTTTGAGCGGTAGTAATGAGTGATTGCGTCAACTCCTCATCAGTGGGTCGAATCAATTCAATTAGATCCTCAGTTTCATCACAATTGAGAATATCATCGATACATTTCTGATCCTCAAGTGATATAGTGTGGACAGTTATTGTTATTGGTTCTGCTTTTACATTATTAGGTGATTCGAAGCTCATTAAGTTTATGTTGGATTGTTGAGGAGGTGTGGTCACTCGACTTGCACTTAAATCCATAGGTTGTTCACCAACACTGAGATCTAATGGATTTTGTTGAGTGGCGATATCATCCACAGCCATGTCCTGATCACTCGGAGTACTGTTAATATCAATCACTAATTGTTGTGAAGGTGTCTCAGAGTCACGTAATTCTTCCATATTCACAACACTGTCGACGAATGCACAATCACAGTCTGACACAGGATCGGGATGAGTGAGTCGCTCGTAAAAATTGTCGTTATCACGAATTAAGTTGTCGATATCACTAAAAATCTGACGCCTTCGTTGTTCTAATTGTTCAGACTCACGTTTTTGTGGTGATGTCAAAGATAATGCAGCATATATTTCAACGATAGTCAGTTCACAATTTAAAGTATTTTTAGTTAATGGTTTTTCACTATTATGATGATCACACATTAAAAGTGATTTTATATGACGCACTCTTCAGTCAACTTTTGTTTATTTAAAACTATCCTTTAATTGGCGAATTGGGTTGAGCGTCGGTTCTTAGTGTCGAATTACAAGTCAGACGCAATAACTGTGTATGCAATACTCGTATGTTATACACTGGTTTGCGCGTTAACAATTTTGAATGACTGCGCAGTGATTTGGCGCACTCGTATATAGTCGTTCGATGGTGCATACAGTTACTATGTCTATGATTCGTTAGTTGTTGCTATAGCATCACTCGTGCGATCGTGAGCGTGACGTATATTTAGTGGGGTTTTCCCCTAATATTGCATAACATGTATAAGTATGTAAATAAACTGTTAATTGTGTAAATAATAGTATCTGTTGTATGTTATCACAGGAATTCTTGAGTGTATCACAGTTAGTCGTTCGACGGCTGAGGTCCGTTGACGTGTGTAATGATGTACAGCAGCAATCGTCGGCTGGTCATCCGTACTTAGAGATCAAGACTAGTATCGCAGTTGTATAAAATAGAACACATTGATTTGTATCGTTGCGTTGCCATCATTATTAACGTGTGTATTAACAACACTAATGAATTTTAATCAATCACAACGTAAGGTTTTATTTATCACTTGTATTTATACAACATTTATCACAGTTTTAGTGCTTTTGTTTCAGATTTGTACTTTCGTTAACTGAATTTTAGTCTTCAGATTCAATCACATCAATGAGGACTAATTAAATATTCGCCGCATTTCCATTCGTTGGCATACCAGACTCAATAATGAAGAGTCGGCGATAGCATTCGGATTCTTTCAAAGATTGACTTTCTAAAGGTCAGTATGTTATGAGATTTAAGTTCTCACAGTTATCCTTATTTATGATTTAATTTTCTGAATGCAAACAATCGATTTTATTTTAGTGCTTCATATGGAGATGAGTGGTTGTTCTTACTGTTCAGCGAATGTTTGGGCGAACACTTTCTCTAATTATTTTCTCTTCACATTAAAGAATTTTTGAAAATTTTCAAAATTACAGGTGTGTGTAATTTACTATGGTAATCAAAGCGGTATAACAGAGTCTTAAAGCTCGTAAAGTGGTATAACGAGTATTAGTCAGTTCGTTATATACACAACAATAATAATAATTCAGAGTTACGCACATCTATAGTAAATTGAGTTTATTTTTCGTAATACATAACGCAATCACTGAAATACGCAAATAATAATTGATTCAAATACAATTGATTGTCTTCGTTTTATAACAGAGAATAATTATATTCGATAATATTCTGAAATTTCTTAACACTATAATTCCATTAATATTGATAGGAGTATTTTGATTTATCAGACTAAAATAAATGATTAGAATAAAACGAAGTTTCGTACATTCGATAATTTATAAAATGTTCAAATTTTTAAGAGAATGAATGAAATTTTCTTCTACTGTAAATTAATAAAAAAATATAAAATGATTAGAATGTAATTGCGATTTTTCGAGTATAGTGATTCGTTAGATAAGCTGATTAAAGCGTAACGGACGGCGAATTTTTCGTTGGCTTTTTCTCACACCTGCGATGTTTGATTTTTCAGTCGCTATGGTGGGTGGAGTTGCAGACTCATTACTGTCAGTTTGAATGATGTCTCTTTGCACTTCAATGTCAGCAGTCGCTGGTTTGCGTAGAAATTTTATCCAACTGGCTCTCGAAAGTGACTCTATATTGAAGTTCCCGTTTTCAACTCTATATCCATCGTATTGTATACTGATGTCGCGGTGAGATATCTTTGGATTGCGTGGATAATAAAGTTTCATTCGTTCGACATTTACAGTATCGGTACGATAATTTCCCTTTTTAGACAATACTTCGTATGTTTTATCGGAGAGCTTTTTCAATACAATGTAAGTGAATGGATATCTATCTTTTAGTTTTCCACCTTTTGTTTTCTTAATCTCTGGTTGATATAGAAGGACTTCATCTCCAATGTTGAATTCTTTGTGGCGGCGATGTTGATCTGCACGCTCTTTGTTTGCGATTTGAGCGGTAAATATGCGATTTTGAGCTAAGTTTCGAATCGCTTGTAATTGTTCGCTCACATTTCCAGAAAAACTGGTTTCGAGCTCGACAAGTCTCTGAGCGCCTAGACTGCCATCAATCGGGAGTTTTGGTGGTACTCCATACATGATGAAATATGGCGTCATCTTTGTAGTTGCGTGTTCAGCAGTGTTGTGCGCAAATTGGAGATATGGTAGGAATGACGGCCAGTCAGCTCGTGTTTTGGTATATTGAGCTAATGCTGCACCTAATGATTTATTAAAACACTCCACCATACCATTAGTTTCTGGGTGATATGCCGATGTTCGCAATAAATTGATCCCAATTGATCGGTAGAATTTTCTACAATATTCGCCGCTGATATTCGGACATCGATCGGAGAGCAGGTTAGTCGGCACTCCATAGACTAGTATTAATTTCTTCAATATGACTTCTAGTACCTCATCTGCATGACCTGTTTAAATAGCGTCCAGAATGACTGCTTTACTGAGAGCGTCCATAATTATAACGCAATGTCTATATCCTTCATAATTGTCTAATGGTCCCAATAAATCGATCGCAAAAGTTTCGAAAATCCGATCTGCAACTGGAACTTGTGTGTACAACCCTTGATTTTTAGTGGCGGCGATTTTTCTTCGTTGGCAACTTTCACAGCTTCGGACGTAATCGAGTATTTCGCCATAAAATCCAGGCCAGAAGAATCTTTCTCGGATTCGTGCGAATGTTTTTGCAACGCCGAGATGTCCGGCGGTCGGATGGTCATGACACGCTTCTAATATCGTCTTTCTGATTGATTCTGATTGATTATTTTCAACGACTACTCGTTTATATAGGACCCCTTCGTTGTCTCTGAAACGCCTGAGAAGTTTACGTTTCCTTCTCGCGGAACTCAATGGATCGTTCAGTATGTCTAGAAATTTTCGACAATAAGCATCATTGTTCTGTGCTTCACGAATATTAATTGGCTCTTCAATCGGCTCATGAATGAGACTCAAATACGGAATGTCTTCTTCAGGTTCGTCCTTGAATTCGATGTTAAGCGGTGCGCGTGACAGACAATCCGCGTCTAAATGATTTTTACCGCTATTGTAAATAACGGTATAATTAAATTCTTGCATTCTTAGTGACCATCGACAGAGACGTCCTGACGGGTCGCGAATCTTCATCAGCTGACATAAAGCGTGGTGATCTGTCTTAATGTCGAAGTGTATGCCATGAAGATAGTGCTTGAGTTTATCGACGCTATAAATGATAGCCAAACACTCTAAATGACTGATCGCGTAGTTTTTCTCTGACGGCTTGAGGGTACGACTCACGCAATGAATAAGTTGTGGCGTCTTATCAGTCCATTGAACGAGTTGCCCTGCGATGCCATATCCACACGCGTCTGTTCGCAGTTCGATGCGTTTTGTTGGATCAAAATGACCCAAAATTGGTGCACACATCAGTAAGTTTTTCATTAAATTGAATACGAATTTTTCAGTTTCGGTCCACTCATAGGTGACATCCTTTTTCAATAATCGAAACATTGGTGCAGCAACTTTGGAGAAACCATAAATGAATCGTCTGTAGAATGAGAACAATCCTAACGCGCTTTTGAGTTGTGTGACGTTTTGAGGTTCTGGCAAATTCCGAATCGGTTCAACACGTGACTGATCAGGTCGTATTCCGGCACTGCTTACTTCATGACCTAAATAATTGACGACTGAGTACCCAAATTTACATTTTTCAGGGCTCAGTTTTAGTCCAAACTCTATACATTGGTCCAGAACCGCTGAGAGGCGCTGTAATTGTTCGTCAAACGTTTTACTGAATATTATTATGTCGTCAAAATAGACGTAACATATGCGTCGATTTTGTTTATTGAATATGCGATTCATAGCGCGTGCACACGTGAATGGGGCGTTTACTAAGCCAAATGGCATCCTTAACCACGCGAAAGTGCCAGCGTGTGTAATAAATGTTGTTTTGGGTATATCTTCTTCGGCGATCTTTATTTGCCAATAGCAAGCAGCGCAGTCCATGGTTGTGAAGATCGCGTTTCCGGCTAAAATATCCAATCCTTCGTCAATGGATGCTATCGGGTATACTTCTTCTTCGGTTTCTTTGTTCAGATTTCGGTAATCGATACAGAATCTCAATTTTCCGTTCCGTCCTCTGACGATAACTACTGGACTGGCATAATCAGAAACGATTGGTATAATTAACTCGTGTTCTAAATAGCGTTCAATTTCTTTTTCAATATGCTTTTTGTTTTCCAGCGAAGTGCGATGTGCCTGACATTGGACTGGTTTTTTGGATTTGGTATCGATGTGGTGTGTGACACAATCAATTTTTCCGAAATCTTCGCCTGGAAATTGAAATGCTTGGCGTTTTTCTTTCAATAATTGAATTAATCGCATTCGTTTTTCCTCTGAAAGGTCAGGATTTATATCCACATATTTTTCGAGTTCGTTTTCAGGCATTAAAAAGTTTATTTCGGTATTACTAGCATCGTTAGGATTGGTAACCGCATGTGTATCGTCAGCACGTGTTCCATATATGGGCACAGTTTCGTATACCATTTCTTCGATTTTTACGAATTTCTGATCAGTAAGTATACTTTGAGTTTTGTTTGTAATATTCATAACTTTAATCGTCGCCTTCCATGCTTTCGAGTAAGCTATGCCTTCTTCAATGCTAAATATATTCGCATACTGTGGGGCAGTTTTAAGAGTGATCAGACCATAGCCATCAGTATTCCAATGAATCGGAATTGATTTGACACATTGCGGTTCAATAATAGTGGTGATACTGCTTAAAGCGTAGCCTGTGATCTCGTGATATTCTTTGAATAGTGGATATTCTGGCATCAAGAATGACACCATGTCTTCGACTTCTTTTGATTTAGTTTTCAAATCATTGTTTTTATTTTCTTTAATTTTCTTTTTCTCATTTTTCTTGTCAGGTTTTCCTTTCTTGTGAGTACGGTTTAATTCTTCGATAGTTGGTAATGGTTTTCCTGGATTTGGAGTGTCCGGAGTCCAAGTTTTATATTTTGGAATGGTATCCACATTTGATGGTAATTCTGGGACTCCATTCTTAATAACTGATTCGCGGAAACCGATTTGTTTGGTACCGCAGAAGATGACCAAATCCATAGATGTGTGGAAATCATTTCCCAACAATACGTGAGTGGATAAACCTTGTATCACTGCTACTTTCATTTGTATGCATTTGCCTTTTAATTCCATTTCGACATTTATCTCACCAACAGGTTAACTCGAGTGCCATTGGCCATACGAAGATCTCTTCCAGACCACGGTGCGACTTTTAAACCAGTGGCTATCGCTAAGCCTGGCTGAACAGCGGAAATAGCGGCTCCCGTGTCTATTAATGCCGTACACTTATATTTATCGAACCGAAGTGGTACTACTGGAACGCGAGTTAAGTCCAATTGTGCATTGGGGCCAATAGATGATACATTTGATTCAACCTCAGTGAGAAATGCCGAGAATAGACTATATCCGGTGAGATCGATATTATTTAAAGTGAGTGAAGCAACGTTTTCTAATAATTCATTCACTTCTTCATTCTCTTGATTATTTTCAGTTTCGCTTTCCTGTTCATCGTCTGCATCGTCCTCTTCATCAGTGACAAAATTGCCTTCAAAAGTGGCGACGATATTTCCTTTGCGTGCAGCCATATATTTAGTACGATTTTCACGAATACGTGTAAGATTTCGGTCTTGAGGACATTTTTGTGCAAAATGACCTTTTTGTCCACAATTAAAACAATCGGCTGTAAAGTTAGTATTCGTGGCATCTGTCTTCGCTTTAGTCGCTGAAGTTTGCGTTTCGCTTTTGTTACTAGGTTTGTTTACTGTGTTTTTAGTATTAATGCCTGGATTTACATTTTGAATTTTGTTATCAGTCTTTGCTCGAAATTGTTGGAAGGATTTCTTTTTCGCTTCAAGTTCATCGTGTACTCTTAATACTTTTCTCGCCCGATCGAACTCAAAGGTTCCAGCAATAGCGGCTTGAGCGTAGTCTCGAAGTCCTTGACGCGCGACTTCTAATTGTTCGCTGGTCGTCATTAATCGATTAATTTGTTGGCACATATCGCTGATTTTATCAAGAAATGCAACGGCGGTTTCGTTGATGCCTTGTTTGGTTCGCGCCACTTCAAGCCATATCAAAGCCGGATTATTGGTTATATTGTATGATTCAAGGAATCTGCCTTTGAATAGTTCCCACTCGGGTATGCGATCACCGAATTGCGCTAAATACCAATTTCTCATTTCCTCGTTTAAATACTGATAGACGGCTGAAGCTTTATCTTCGTTACTCCATCCGTTGTGACAGGCCGTCATCTCATAATTGCGTAGCCATCGTCTCGCATCCTCACGTTTGCCACTAAAATCCGGTGGTTTGTTGGCATGTTGTTTAGCAACACGACGCATGGTCTGTTGATTCGAAGTCGTCGGTTGAAGCGCTTTCGCCAACACTGAGCCCAACACATTGGCAAATCGATCAAAATCAATATTAGAATTCGGTGCATTGATCGGTTCATCTGGTCTTCTACGACGATCTGAAGATCCTAATAATGGGTCAGCACCTCGTCGATTATGACGATCTGGTGACCTCACTTGACTTACGTCAATCTGTGATCTGGTACGCGAAGCGTCACGTCTGCCATTATTATCTGGTTCTTCTCGACGCAGACCTGAACGTTGTGTCTGACGCCGATTTCTTTGTCGACTTGTCACGCGTTGCAATTGTTCGTTCAATATGGCGAGTTCCTCAGCACCTTCTTCCGACGAATTTCCCCGAACATCATCAGGTGGAACTTCAGGCGGCGCGATATTTTGGTTGTTTTGTCGCAAATGCTCGTGAGTATTGTTAGGCGGAACGCGAAAATGCCTTCCATAGTGTGCGTTACGGTTATCAATGTTATTATGACTTACATTTTCTATTAGGACTTCACGTCCATCTCGATAACGGTAGAGGATCTGCTCTCTGTCTATTATATGACCGTTGGCTGCGCTTTCCATGGTTTCTTGATAACCCGGTGGTGCGATATCGCCCATTTGGCCTTCATTTAATGGTACAGCGTTTGGTTGAGCGAATTCGTCGTGTGCTTCAACCCTATTTTCCTCGTCATCTGAACTACTATCGGTATGTTCATTCTCATTATTAATCATTTGATTGAAGTCGTTGTCTTCACTTTCTCCATATCTTCGAGGAGGTCTCCCGAAGTTTGGACGTTGTGATCGGCGATTATTCATTATGATTGCAGATAATTGGGTGATAGAACAGCCCAAATCCTACGGAGCGGACGCCAAATGTAATGAAGTGGTTTGACACCAACAGATTTTGGGCACTTTTCTCAAAAGTAATTAAAGACGCGTTTAGCTGTCGAAATATTTTATTGAAAACGTTTATACAATTTAGAATTTTGAAT
>JAQGAW010003421.1:0-12606 GCA_034698025.1 Phthiracarus crinitus | reverse complement strand
CTGTTTGAATTTTTTAGTTAATCATTTTACACGAACACCACAATAAACCGATATAACCATACAAATAAGTTTTATTGGCAAAAATGGATTTTTTCCCTGTTTATCATCAAAAATTATTGTACATAATTTTAACAATTTATTCTTAAATAAAACATTAAAGTTGTTAGAAATGGCAGAATTAAATAAATATTATTTGCATCATTAATATTAGTAATCAAATTATGAATTATATTATAGGATTTCTACTCAATAATTATTTTTATATCTGTTTATTTGGTTTTCGGTTAACCGTCAGTTAGATTGGAAGAGCTCAAATCTCGGGTCGGTTCGGTTAAAATTTTGTTATGTCGGTTTGTCTCTGGTTCAAGTTTTACCCGAAAATAGCTTTACCTGATATATGAGGTACTATAACAAAAAAATTTAATCCAGTAAGTGTCCATTAAATTGAGTATTTTTGAACATATTCCCATTTATCACTTTAAGTTTACTCGTACGACAAACCGCAACTATAATACTGTAACAGTATAGTTCATTATCACCAATAATTGAAAGGTAAGATTTTATACAGAATAGCGATCACAAACACAAGTCTGGTATGAAATTTAAAGGGAACAGTTTCATACCTCATTTTTTGTATTTTCGTAAATATTTGTTTGTTACAAATACTATACGGAATTAAGACATGTTTTTAGACGATTCTGTTTTTCAATTTTATTAAAGATCAGGCAAAATCAATCCCATTCTCCTCAGTATTTGACTTTACAGCATTATTTTTTTATTTAAAGTGAAAGCAAAACTTTCAATTTTGTTTCAGTTTCACGATCCCACATAAAAAATAATATAACTCAGCAGTATTTGTATTTCGAACTTAAAATTTATGGAAGTTAGGCTTTGCTGAATTTTCATAAAGATTTTAATGACTCAAAATCCATTTAAAAGATGGTTTAACTGCTGCTGCATAGTATATGAAATGATATTGAAATACATATTGAAGAAATGTTAAACATTATATTTATCAGTAATCATATATCAAAAATATCATAATTTAAATTCTTTTTTACAGTGAATTCAGTGACAGAAAAGCAGTGCTGTTCAATCATGTTTTATTATTACATACTATAGTTATTAAAAACGAATAATTTAAAGCTGAAGCACTTATGTAAACTTAATGCAAACTTTTATATTACTAAGTAAGAAAGTTATTAAAAACTTTTTTGAATGCGCATACTTCTCACATCACTCGCCATTTAAAAATTATATGTAACATTTTTATCCAACAATTCTTAAAAATTTTTTAAATTTAAAAACAAATTCTAGCATTAATACATGCAATAGAGTGTGGTTTTAAGCGTTATTTTTTATCACAAAATTCACTGAATGAACAACAAAGTTACTATTTTTTCGATTAGTTTCCATTATTAAGATTATTAGCGCAGTATTGCAGTATTACGCTATTATAACACTTATAGCATTAGTTAGTCAATTATTTATTAGCATTATTTTAGAATCTCGTCATTAGCGGATAAGTTATGAATGTGTAAGCATGAAAAAATTCATAAATTTCGCGAATGCCCACTCATTTTCTAAAATAAAGTATAACTTTGCGAAGCGGAAAAAATCGATAAAAAGCACTTTAGGCTGCAGTTTGAGTACTGAGTGTTATACCTGTTATAATACATTATCCTCTTCTATGTCTGGCATGGCATATATTTTTATTGTAAAGATCTTTATTGTCGTTCTTCTATTTAAAAAGCTGTTGCATAACAAAAAAAATTTTTTCTCATTTTGTATATCTTCTTAGAGAATAAACTTATTTTATTTTGCTTTTGAATTATAACGGAATATTATTATCCCTAAAGTGTTTGTACACATGCTATGTGTATGTTTAGCAGTCTAGGGATGTTCAACGGCTAACGAGTAAGTTATTCTTGTCATCAATGAATTGTAGAAAGTGTACGACAATCTGATTTTATATATTGATTTGTTTAATATATAGGATATATTTAGATTAAATTCATTTTTGGATGAAATAAGTGATAAAACAAATCCAAAATAAACTTAAACCAGTTATTTGCAATAAATTAAATTTTCTATTTATTTTAAGATTTTTTAAAATATCTTTATAATGTTTTTTATGAAAATTGATTTATTTGATTTTGTTATTAATTAAACTTTATTTAATCTTTCTTAATTAATCTAAAAAATGCCAGTCTTTAGGTGGACTTGAAAAATTTTAGCTGTCCAACTATTCTAGTTATTTTAAGCTATCAGTATCTCTATCAAGTCCATGGTGTTTCTGCCGCATTTTGAATAAGTTTTAGATATGTTATCAACTTTAGACGACTCCTAGTGATTTAATTTTTATTTCTCCACATAAATGAAATAAATAGTTAAATATTTTTATCTTATTTTATGCTATGATATAAAGTGTTAATTAATGAATACTAAAAACGCTAAAATTACTCGAATAATTCTAGATTAATCAAACCTAGAGTGTGCTTCTTATGAAACTCTAGAGCTAATTGAAGTGTGTTTTAGTGCTAATTAAACAGAAAACTAATAGTAGAGTTGTTTTAATTAGCATTTTATTATCCAACTTTGGATCTTCGGAAAAATCGTTACGTTTTTCTAACATAAAAGGTGTTTTATAGCTTTCCTGTTGAGGTTTTTCATTATAATGTGTTATTTAAAACAGTTATTAAGTATTTTACTGTCCGGACACGAGTTTTATAACAATTTTTTATATACAAACTATAGCCAAACTTTTTGAACTTTATTTTTCTCAATAATTTTAAATATATTCATTTATTTTTCTCATTAAACCCAAAGTTCAAAAATTAAATGAGAAATTTTTGATGTTTAATTCTTCAAACCTATTAATTTTGATTGTGGAAATGACTACGGTTTGTCGGTCTGTCTGTTGTTCTCAAAGGATTTAAATCTAATTTAATACAAAGCAATATTTAAAACGTTAAAAAACTGAACATTGAATTCTTATTTAGAGATAATTTTGTTTTATATGCAAAATAAATAATTTTATTCAGTAAATAAAATTAATAGGAAATACATAAATAAAGAAATAAAAATGAGTTATATTAGTAACAAGTAAATGCATTTTATTCCTAAATTTTGAATTGCTTAAACTTAACGGAACAACTTTTAACAAGCCTTTAACAGCGACTCATTATACTATTTTGAGCAAAACATGATGAAAACTCAAGATTTTTGCAAAACTTGCAATCACTTGATGTTAATATGTTTATCGTACGATATATTAAAGATTTACGAAAACAACGCATGATATCGTGAACAAAATTCACAATACTGTATGATATAATAGTGCCATTGTTAACGTTGCAAAGTGAGACTAAAGTGTAAGCTAACTAAACGAAAATAAATAAGAAATTGTGAAAAATTCTTGCATCACACTGAACAGAGTAATTAATTTGAATCAATTATCCTAAATAAATAATCATTTTAATAAAACAAGGCTCAAACCCTTTAATTTGTTCCCTTAAATGAATACTAGACTATATAATGGCAAATAAGATTATCTCGAACATAGCCATAGACGTTGTTGTGCTCAAAGTCAAGTTAAAATTTTTGTCACAAACTGTAGTGCCTTTGTTTGAGTGCATTGAATATACTGTTCGATAATAATTAGGTTATCTTTGATTTATTTGGTAACCGCTAAAATAAAAATATACTGCTTTAACCTCAAATTGGCATTACGTGTGTTATCATTATTTCGAAGCTTGAAAATTCTTAGAAATTCTCAATTTGTTCCATTTCTCGCTTTATCTTATCTTATTTTTATTTTTTGATTTGATATGAAATATCGTTTCAGTATAAATTAATATATACTGTAAGTCGAAATTTGTTTGATTGTTTGAAAATACAAAACATATCACTCAACTTCGTATAAATTATTCACGATTACATTCCTGGATATATACGCTTATAAATAGAAATTATTAAGTTCTCAAGCAAATTATATTGAATTTTAATACTTATAATTTTCAATTAAATAAACTAATTTTGCTGGCAATTTTAAATTTTATTGGCAAACTTAACTAAAAAATATTTAATGTAAAATAACATTTTTTCTCACTCATTGGCAAAAGATGTTGATTACTAGAGAATCAAAATTATAGCATTTGATGTTTTTTGTTTCATATGTTAGAACCATAAAATTGTAAATGTGCACGAATAACATAGCATGGAGTCGTTTTAGCTCCATTTATAAATGCTATTTATGCTATTTTATCCTTAAACGGAAAATTTGTCGATTAAATCTGATGAGTTTTTGTTATCCCTCCCTTAATTTTTTTATTACTATCAAAAAGTAACAAATTTAAAACTAAAAAATATATTTTCTTTTAATTTTTAAAATTTTTTACATAAGACAAAGCTAGAAAGCTGCTAAAATAATGAAAAATTAAGTTAAAATTAAGGTAACTTTTAAAATTTATAAATGCTGTTTAAAAGTGCTATTTTGGTCATTTATTAATGCTATTTATAGCGCTATTTTTATATGCCATAAATGCTAATATTTTGATTCTCTAGTAATAATATATTTTCGTAATACAGTGACATCTATTTAAACATAGTTTTTCAAACTTTTATATTTTCTTATCAAAACTTTAATCATTAATAAATACAAATAATTATAGGTTTACACATTTACCTCCATTAGGCTCACTCCTTGATGACTGAATCTTCGCAGACATCACATAAACGCAAATCGGAGTCATTATTAAAAACCTGTTCATATATCGCGTCGATTTCATCAGTGATTTTGCTAATAATTTCTTCTCAAATTTGCTGACTGTTTATCGTTCAGCGAATGTAATCACCAAATCACATATACAACAATATATAAACCATTATAAAGAACGCAATAATAAACAAAAATACGAAAAATGAAATGATGTCACTGAAAACGAACGCAAAAATTTCACCAAATGGTTGATCTCTAAGCTGGAGACCATTTGGATCGCGCAAACTCTTCAGTATCGGACTCATAATCTTCACCAAACAAACTCGGGTTAAACGAAAAACTGTAGATTTGATATCCAAATTCGCTGATTTCCGCGATGAAAGTCGTGCGGTAAATACTACTATTTTTGATGAACGTTTGATTGCTTGTAAACGTTATGTATTCGTCTCTGATTACTGTCGCCACTTGTGTCAGATATCTACGCGTTTCAACGAATTCAAGCGATGGTAACAGATTGTTACGCTGACATATTTGATAATAATTCAATACGTCGTCAATTGTAAAATACCTGAATGGAGTCGTATTTCCGAGTTCTGCTTGTCTTTATGGGACTCTTTAATTTTTTTAGCCTCAAATGACTGAATTATCGCGTTTAATAGCCACCGTTGAGCCAAAATGTTTTTGTGTTAGTTCTTGTTTTTCTGTCCAGTAATACCACCCAAACATTACTTTAAGTCTATAATACACAATATAAGCGTTTGTTTAATATACGATATGACGTCAGCAGTATTTTCTGTGTTTAAGTGTTCAAAAAACACACCAATCACTATCACAACAAAGCTGATCTCTTCTTGATTAAATCGGTCGACGAATGATTCGTTTGTTTTGTATGGAATTGCGCTTTATATGGTAACTCAACCATACAACAAATGAGACAATTGCTTTCGAATCATTAATCGCTTCGTCCGGTAAACGCATATTTAAATATATATCAAAAGTTTTGTAATATATTTCGCTACACATGTTATGTATACTTAGATTCAGGTCCCGTTTTAGAAATTTAAGGAATTCGATGTTTTGGCTCACGACTGCGTACAAATAAATGTGATCAATTGAGACATTAATATAACAACCACTGACCAAATATTGTAAATTAGCATAAACGACATCTCCGCTAATATTATAATAGACTTTATGTGCTTTTCTGGGTTCACTTATTTTTCGTGTTTTCAATAGCCGTATGTAATCAACAAAGAATTTTTCGGTTGACTGTCTTACATAATTCGTAATACAGTGTCATCTATTTAAACATAGTTTTTCAAACTTTTATATTTTCAGACTATTTCAAACATATTACACATAATTATCATTATCTGTAAACACTTAAAAGTATTATATGAAAGTTTTTTAAATGCTGGAGCGGGATTTAAATGCGGACGAGGGATGTAATTGCTGGAACGCGTTTTTAGTTGTATGCAATGGAGATGAAATTTGGAAAAAAATGTACTACAACACAAACCAACTCCACAATATTTTTAAATATGAACTTCAACTCCAATTAGCTTCACTAGAGTCTCATTCCAACTCCAATACTATTTTTTGCTTTTAGATTTAGGATTTCATTTATAAAGCATGAATAAAGTAAACAAATTTTACATTATGTTTGCAATAATTTAAAAAATGTAATTTTCTATCTGACTGCAAAATTCAGTTATATGGATTTGACCCTGTCTTGTCGTCCGTCTGTCTGTGTGTCACACCCTTAATGTTTACTAAGGGAATTTTTCTTTATGTTAATTAAGGGGTTTTATAAAAAAAATGACTCCTATCTTTAAAAAAAATTTTCAAAAAGACACCTATCTTCTATAAAATAGACTCCTATCTTAGAAAAATCCCTTTATTAATACAAAGAAAAAATGCCAAAAATCGATAATAATGCATAAAATAATCCTATCTTCAAAAAATCCATTTTATTAATATAAAGAATAAAAAAGACCCCTATCTTTAAAAATTAAATTTTGCATTAATATCTTTATCATTTACCGTTATTTTTATAATTCAAATTCAAAAATTGATAAAAATTCATAAAAATGGATGAAAATACAAAAAAAGACTCCTATCTTAAAAAATTTTCAAAATAGACTCCTATCTTCGAAAATTCCAATTCGTATTTCCACTGTATGATTCGGATTTTTTTGTGGCATATGCCGCTCCGATTAATGTAAAATATAGATTTTGAGTCATATGCCTATCCGTTAATAGTGCATTATATATTTTGTGGCATATGCCGGTCCGATTAAAGTATATTATAGATTAAATATATATGATAATTTGAAATAATTCAATATAGGAAAATAATAAAAATGTCTAAAAATATAAAATTAGTGGTATCTGCCGAAAATGTTTAATAATTTCGTAAAAAGGAATCAGTTTGGCATATACCGTAAATATCCAATAATATCAAAAAATAAAACTTATTAAACACCAAACCGCAGTCAGATATTATTAGACATTTGCGACATCTTACAGGCATATTCCACAATATCTATAATGTACAGCTATCGAACCGGTATTTGACACAAAATCTATAATTTACTGTTATCGGACCGGCATATTCCACAAAAAAATCTATATTGTACTGTAATAGGACCGGAATATGCCTAAAAAAATCTATAATGTACTGTAATCGGACCGGCATATGCCACAAAATCTATAATGTACTGTAATCCGACCGGCATATGCCACTAAATTTTTAATGTACTGTTATAGGACCGGCATATGCCACAAAATCTATAATGTACAGTTATCGGACCTGAATATACCACAAAATCTATAATGTTCTGTTCCGCTCAGAATAAATTAACAAAAGGTTATAGAATAGATAAAATGTTTTTATTTAAATAGATTAATAATAGTTCATACATGTCTTTAATTGTCTTTATATATTAGCTTAGAGCAAAAAAAGTGATTTATGATATCAAAAGTAAGAGTCATAGTAATAAACGTGTGTCTAAATTGCGAAATAAAACCAAATCAATGATTGAATTACCATTTGTTGTAATATCTTGGTTTTTGAAAACCAATCGT
The DNA here is from genome assembly GCA_034698025.1 of Phthiracarus crinitus. Taxonomy (NCBI): domain Eukaryota; kingdom Metazoa; phylum Arthropoda; class Arachnida; order Sarcoptiformes; family Phthiracaridae; genus Phthiracarus; species Phthiracarus crinitus. The sequence continues at coordinate 4,799 of JAQGAW010003421.1, read as the reverse complement.
TTCGATTGTAAATGATTTATTAGAATTTGTCCGTGATTTTTATTCAAATCAATATTAAAGTCGACCAACAAAATTAGATTTTCGTTATTGAATTTATCTAAACAAATATAGATGTTAGTGATTAACGTATTTTCACAAGTTTGCGGTTATCAATAGATTAGTATTGTCACAATACTATTTAGTTCGAAACCAATGAATTCGAAATGTCCCTGAATGTTGATGATTGAGTATTCAAATAAATGTTTTCCAAAAGATTTAGTATAGACGACGCTGTCAGATGATTTATTCGATGATGTTATACATGATAATACCTTGAAGTTTGGAAAATCATTTCTATCAAATTGCGAGGACCAACATTCGACAAATAATAATAAATCAGCGCAAGTATAGTTTGGATCAGATATTATATCCTCAAAATGCATTCCAAGTAATTATATGCTATGATAAAGTATTTTAATACAAGACTTTTCGTAAGTAGATGGAAATTGATGAACGATTGTTAAAGCAGCTGTGGATCTTAATCGCGATAATTCGTTTTCAACTAATATGACTGATGCAGTTTCATTTGTTGTTCAAAAGTACCATCAATAAACAAACCATAATTCTAATTAAATATAGCATTTATAAATGGAGTACAAACAACTATAATTTTTATTACATTTATTGCTTTATATTATAAGGATTAGATATTTTTTAAGACGAGTGAAGCTCCAATATTTAGATTTCGGCGCCAGATGACCAGAACTATGGGTCGTCAAGTTTAAACGAGTCCAATTTAGTTTATAATTCACAAGATTAAAATAATATTAGACTTTTGTTAAATAAAAATATTTATTAAAATTTAGAAATAACAAAGTTGAATAGTCTTTACAATAGAGTTTTTACAATTAGTCTAGAAAAGCCAGACAATAAGTAAAAAAATGGAACTTTACTGAGAGAAAACATTATTGGTTTAGATTTAAATAATAGAGAGGTGACTGCTGCAAGTTAGTCGTGGCCACAATCTCTTTTAGGAATTAAGTTTTCTTACGACACTTAAGTCTAGCGAGAGAGCACAGAGCAAAGCCTCTCTCGATCCATGAGATTTTCTTGCATTCTTACGTGCTTCAGTATCTCTTGTTCAATCACTCGCCGTTCTTCATCAAGTCTTGCAAGTTTATAAACTTCAGTATCTCCATTTTGTTAAATCACTCGCTGTTCTACGTCAAGTCTGGCAAGTTTATGAGATTCAGTATTGATTCGTTGTTCTTTTTGATATATTAACAAATTTTGTTTTCGTTCAGTATTTGATATTCTTTTTAGCTGATTTTCTTGACGTTTGTATTCACAGATCTTTCTCGTAATCTTCTTATACGCTCCTTTCTTTTAAATTTGTTCAAATCATTTTTCTTTAAATTGTTTTCGTACATGGTTAAATTGATATAGTTTTAAGAATTACTAATTTACAACAAAAACAAATTTTTTTGAAATTTTATAAATAAGATTAAAATAATTACATTGTTCATAAAAAAGGAAAACAAATTTTATATAGACTACTACATAATTTTTAAATACTAAATATTATTACTAAAAATGCAAAATTTTAATAAATTATGTTTTAAATAAAAATTTTTAAAAATAATAAATAGATATAAAGTATAGTTTATAGTAATTTATTATTATCTTATACTTTAAAATGAATCATATCATAATTGGAACAATACTGAAAGTGGGGTGGAAGTTCTATAAAACTAACATTTCAATCGAAAAAACTATGAATTTATCACCACCGGATCAGTTACAGCGAAGTTGAAGAATGAGTAAAGTGCTTACCACCATCCACGGAACCGATAGTGATACTGAAATTTAAAATCTATTTTAACAATGAATTTTTTAATTGACTCCTATCGTGAAACTACAACAATGAATTTTATCAAAGACTCCTATCATAAATATCCAAAAATTAAATTTTTCAAAAAGACTCCTATCACTAAAAGACATTTATCAACATTAGACTCCTATTATCAAGACTCCTATGACTTTATTAATATAAAGAAAGCGCGCGTACGGACAGACGGATGGACAGACAGACCTGGTCAAATCATTAAGCTCGCCATTTTAAAAAAAAGTGAGCAAAAAAAGTTAGATTTATAAATTAATTTATGGTACGCGCTTTACCAACAAAATATTAAATATAAAACATGTTTTTGAATATTTTATTTTAAATTTTATTTGATCGAATATCTCATTCGTCTTCCAAATCATTTTCATTTTCTAATAACTCTCTTAATTCCGCCGGAATTTCATTTTCATCTGAACTTGAATCGTCGTTATAATCGTTATAATAACATTATATTATCTTTAATGTAATCAACATTTGACTTTTTAAAACCATTTTTATGCAGTCAATTAAGATGTCACTCCATGTTTCATCAATCCAATGGCAGACTTCTGAATATGAGGCTTTTTTAAGTTTGATACCTCTTGTGAATTCTTTATACCCATTAATCATCCAATTTTCCCATTTTTTCTAATTTTAGTTTTAAATGATTTGTTGACTGAAATGTCCAAATGTTACAACATTTTATTAAGACCGAAAGGTATAACAGCAAGTCATAAACTTTAGATTTAACATCTGCTGTTAAATGGAATGTTGGGAGTAGAAAATTAACAAAGACTTGGCCAGACTTCCATATTAAGTCCAACCATTCTTTCTTTAATTCTTGAACCCATCGAATTTTTTTCATTAGCTTTAACAATAACTCCATTTGGAAAGGTTTCTTTAGGAATTTTTTCCCATTTGAATATAACAAAAGGTGGTAGTTTTCCTCCATTAGCAATGACACATTCATTGTGTTAGCGGAATATGTGAAAAGATTCATAGTTTATTTTAAAAAATTTAAAAATGTTGTTTTAAAAAAAGGAAAATCCTTAAATAAATTAATGAAAATCAAAAATTTTAAGTCTTCTTTATACAAACATTAGGTTGTTTATAGCCTTACCAGTAAAAATTGTGAATATAAATAGGTTGGAAATACTAGAAGAAAATTAAGTTTTCGGATTAATTAACACAAAAAGGTTTTAATTTCGAATAATATTCAATCTCATGTTGCATATAATGAAATCATGAACAAGCATGACATAAATTTTAATTATCCACAAATATGTTATTAAAATCATAATAATAACGATAAGAACTTTTTAGAAAAATGAAAAATTGAAAAACTTAAACTCTAAAATCCCTTTAATGAATATTCAAAAATATCAAACAAGTTGTGTACCAAAACAATACCTCCCTTTAATTAAACAAATAACTGCCATAAAACTAGCCATTAGGATGGTTTTAAAGCAATGCTATATTCAAACATTTAAAATAATTCGTATTTATATTTATGTAATATTATCATATATAAACACATTTTTACTCGTGAAATAATACTCTTCCATTTGCCTTTAAAATTTGTTATATAAAAGTTTGCATTATGTTTATTACGTGATTTAGTTTTAAATCATTCGTTTCAAATGCTCGTCAAATATATTTCTCAAAAAATGTTTTTAAAAAGAAGCGATGACTTTCAACAGAAAAATTATATAAGAATATAATAATAAATTTTATATACAGAGCTCTATTATACTGACTAAAATAATATGTATCTCATATCAGAAATCAAAACAAAATTTGAATATATTCGCTCTGCAATGCAATTTCTGCACATTTAATCATTATAAGCCATTGATAAAGTTTTCTGTAAAGAAAACGAAACACTAGTGTCTGGCAAGACATTTAAATTACACTGAAATTGAGTATTTATTGAGTATAAAAAGTTAGTTAAAATGTAATATAAAATTAATACGTATTTAATACTTGAATATTTATATGTTACTCTTATGTTATTTCAATAGAGATTTAAAGCTATTTTTAATCGTTTTAATAAACTTTTTAGTTCACTTTGTCCAAAGGAGCTCTTGGATTTGCAATGTCTGTCTGTGGACCGTTATATTTATTAAGGGATTGTAAAAATGCCTAATTAATGATCTAAAATGGGCAAAAAATGGAAAAATAATAACAAATTGAGCTAAAAATGTTCTAATAATGGACAAAAAAAGCTAAAAATAGTTTAAATATGATCAACAATATACTAAAATTGGACTATAAGTTGTATAAATAATCAAAAATCGCTTTAATTTAAGTAAAGAAAGTTTTGGTAATGAAATTAACGTAAGACTTTTTTTTCCAAAATGCGCAATGCTTGCGTAAAACTTGCGTTTTCAATGTATTTACTATTAAAATGCACTAACATTGTGTGCGAAATGTATTTACATATAGCAATGCATTTTTTACAGTTGACAACACAACTCTTTAATAATAGGGTGATGTGATTTACGTATAAGATGTGGGTAACAATCACCGCGGGTTACCGCGGGCTTCTCTTGTCTATTAAATAATAATAAAAATTGGATAAAATATTGTTCAATATAAAATAACTAGAGTTTTAGCCCGACTTTGTGGGGAGAGAATACCCCGTCCGATTACTGTACCCTACTCTCTCCGTTCCCATCCGAACCAACCTCACCCATTTACACCCGACCCAACTCAAATTCCACCGACCCCAGCCGACCACACCTGAACCTAACCGAACCCACCCGACAGGTCGAGGACCCCATACAGACCCACACCCCATACAGACCCACACCCCATACAGACCCACACCCCATACAGACCCACACCCCATACAGACCCACACCCCATACAGACCCACACCCCATACAGACCCACACCCCATACAGACCCACACCCCATACAGACCCACACCCCATAC
>JAQGAW010003420.1:0-12609 GCA_034698025.1 Phthiracarus crinitus | reverse complement strand
AAGCTAGCTTGAGCTGAGCTGAGCTTGAAGCTCAAATTATTGTTATCAAGAAGCTTTAAGCTCAAGCTCAAAGCTCAGGGATTTATGAGCTTGAGGTTAACAAGCTCAAGATGAAGTTAAGTATAATTGAGCTTTTTGCCATTACTACTATTATTTTTATTACTTAGTCTTATTATTGATTAATCTTTCGTTAAAAATATTATTATTTAGAAATACGTTGGTTTAAACGCGTGTAACGATGCATATATGCTTAACGAGGAAGTGTACGTTATTTTAAAATTGAATTTTCGCAATCATTCTAATTATTTGAATATTTTTGAACTGTTTCATGAGGTAAGCATTAATTAATTATTCAGAACTCAAAGAAAGTTAATTAGATTTTAATTTCGGTTAAAATTTGAAGAAATTTAATTTAAACAGTACTATAGTGTATGATATACTTGACAGATGTCTCGGTTAACAGCTTATGGTCAATGCTTGGACACAATGTCCAAACCACCTGATAGTAAGCCACAATTAGACACATTCTCGAACGAACTGTACGCAACAATTGTCAAGTTTAAAACCTCTTTCTTTGTTTTTATTTTGCCCATAAGACTTGGTATTAATTATTACATATATTATTTAAATTTCGCAATAATTTTTCAAATTTTGAATTAAAAGTGATGTATTTAGCAAATTGGGATAATATCGAAGATCATAGTCTAGTGGGAAATATATTATACAAAATTGGTTGCCTATACCCACAACAAAGCGATTTCTTAGATTGTTTCGGTGACAGTGAATCGATGGGTAATGATATATCTGAAGGAAAGTGTTGCTGGCCTATAGTGACAGCGCTAACCATTTGCGATCGAAACAAATTACGTATACTTGAACAGTGTTATGGCATTAAAGATGCGGAAATAGTTATAACGAAATTGATGAGCAAATTAATGATTCGAAGAGTAAGACTTCGTTTAACTTGAGTATCATTCGCGAAATTTTGAACGAAATAAATCCACAATACAATTAAATAATAAATTGTTGGAATAATTTAATAGATTTATGTTATATTGTTTTTTATATTCGAACATTAAACAAATTTTTGAAGATTTAATTTTAATTAAATAAATGATATTGAAAACGATAAACTTTTTAAACATTTTTTATAAATAAAACAATAATTTTGATAAGTAAAGCTTTAGTTTTGTATATTTGGAGATAAAGTGACAATGAATTGAATAGTTTGTTGGAAGTTAAAAATCATAAAAGTAGTTGAGTTAACGAAAAACAAATAACATACTAATAAACAAAAGCACTGATTACAGTTTGCTCAACATTTCTATGTAATCAAATTAGTGTTATTTCAATATGTAATTTTCAATTTTAATTGCATTTCGATTACATTTTTAAAAATATTTATTTATTAAATTGCATTTTAATTTATTTTTTAACTTTTTTGAAAATTCAATTGCACTTCGAATTTTAGATTCTAAAATTTTTCATTTGATATGAAAATAATTTATGTCATAATGTTTTATGTAATGTAATGACTTATTAGTCGTCGTTTCCGTTTCCGTAATTATATTATATTGAAAACAGAGCACATTTTTTCAGTGCGTTTTCTATCCTTTAACTTATAACATTAATATGTGATTTCAAGTGAAATCAAACCACAGTTCACGCCATTTTCGCAGTGATTTGAATGCAATTAATTAAATTAAATGATTATTACTATTAACTGTATTTATTATTATTACTGGAAATATTATTCGATTATTATTATTATTAATAAAACGAATTGAAATCGAATTGAATTATTTTATGACACGTTTGGTCATAACATTGTGGCGCAGTTTAAACGAAAATCGAATCACGACTGATATCAAGAGTTATAATTTAGCGTTTATTCTAATTTAATTTAGATTTAATTAATAATAATTAGATATAATTAGCTAATAATTGACAAATTTAAACGATTACTAGACTATAATATTTAATTTAATTAATAATTCATTGAAACACTAAAAAAATCGAAACAAATTTATTGATAAAATCAAAACAGCCTTTAATTTCAAACAATTTCGAACTAAATTTTTAAAATAACGTAACGTTCGAATCTAAAAATCATTTATTATTATGTTATGCATGCTATGATATTGCTTATCATAATTTCACGTATCGTTGAATAATTTAAATCAAATAAATTGATTAATTGAGTCTGAATTGACTATAACTAATTGAAATCAATTAATAATTGAAAAAAACAATTTAAAAATTCGGAAGAAATACGAATTTAATTATAACATATCAATTGTATATCGATATTATAAGTAATGATTATTGCTTTTATTCAATTGAACAAAACAGTTTGTTTGTGCAAAATATGATAAAATACGTTTAACTCATAACATATAAACATGAAATCAATGATCAATTTGTTTAATTGCATGCAATCAAACTGTTTGATTAATTGAATGGATTTAAGCAAAATACGAATTTGAATATTTTAATATAACGAAAAAATTAAACGACTAACTAATACTTATTTAAATAAAGAATGAAATACTATTTAATTTTTAGGTGCCATTTGTTATGCGATTTTGGGCGACAACAACATTGAAAACAATTTCCATATTACTGAATAAGATATTTAACTTTAATTTTTAAATTAAAATTTTAAATCTAAATCAAAAACCTTATATTTTATGTGAATTTATCGCTTAAAGTATATAACAATAAAGTTTAATGAGCCCCAATTTTATTAAATAAAATTACTTACTTAAAGTCCAACTTGTAATTCTCGGAAACGGAATTTCTTGGAAAAGGAATGCTGGGAAACGAAATGTAATCAATTTTTCTTTATTAGTCAAATAATTATGATTTAAAAGTGAGACTCGAAAAAGAACATAAAGTATTGTTTGGATTAGGATGTAAAAACATCCGAAATGTTGTGTTTGGGTCGGATATCAACATTATGTTCGGAAATTTTTAGAGCATATTCTATTTCTTAGATTTATTTAAAATAAATACTAACTCTTGAAAAAAATTATGTTAAATGTTCCAAATGAGCCGCTCGTAAGTTACAGAACTCATGTGTTGCTGGAGACGAACCAATCATATCGATCAATACAAACAGAAAATCAAAACAAAAGAAAGTCCAACAAAAATCAAAAACAGCGCCCAAACAATTAAATGCAATTAAATTATATTATTAAGTGAAGAGAGAAGAGATTAAGTTGTGAGTATATAAGCCTTATTTATATCAGTTTTAACTGGATATTAATAGTGGTTTGTTTGGTTACACAAGATATAAATTCCCATTCAATTAAACAATAAAAAGAATGAAAACCCTTAATAACAGGACATGCAAACCACAAAATTATAGATAAATCCATTAAAATCAAAACATAACGCCCAAACAGGATTGTAAAATTTAAAATTAACTTATATTATCTAAATTTACAAATGTCACTAAATTCATACAAAAATTGTCAAAACTATTTGAAAAGATGTTTTCATTTTTTAGACTAATTTTTTCCTAGAATACCCTAATGTTATATAACCTAAGGCTATATTTTATTGTTAGCAGATGTTGCACAACATCAATATATATATAAATAACAACAACAAATTAAATTTTTTGCATGAAAACCCTTATAATTTATATACAGCTAAACTATTTTCAGCTCAGTTCCAACTTTGTACGTTCGATGCACACATTAATATAATTTTACTAAGGATTTGAATAATAAAGAAAAATTTGATTTGACAAATAAGCTTAAAATCCATTAATATTCAGAGGTCTGTCATAATATAATTGGGTAATATATATTTACGATAAAAAAGGCTTATAATAACTGATAAAATATGTCAAATTGGAAAATCAGAGCACATATTTTGATTTCTATGAAAAACTTTCCTTTATTATTCCAAACCTTAGTAAAATTATCTAAAAGTGTGCAGTGAAGTTCATCCGATCGGTATAAGAACCTCTAAATTTACTGTAAAAAGGATTCGATTAATCCATTATTATATACAGTATAAAATTTACTTTACTTTATATTAATAAAAAAAAGATTAGTTATCGTTATTGGCAGTAATTTACGTAACGGGGCATATGGATATTTATATATGGGCATATGGATATTTATATATGAGGATATGGATATTTATATATTTTTGACATTGGCTTTCGATGAGGAATCGATTGGAGGGGGTCTCGGAGCCCGGGTCCTAGATTTTTTTCTTGGGTCCAAATTTTTTGTTTGTTATTTTTTGAATATTTTGGATAAAAAATAAACCTCTTATCGTTTGTTTGTTAATAAAATGATAAATTTTTGATATCTTGAAAATATTGAAAATTTTGAATTATTTGAATTGAATCTTTTTGATTTTTATAATTAATTATACAAAAATGGGAGGGCCTAGAGGGTTATGCATATATATTTTCATCAATAGTATGATACTAGGAATTTTTGTAAACCAATCCTACCCGACCCTAGAAAAAAAATTTTTGGACACAAGAAAAAAATCTAGGACCCGGGCCCCGAGACCCTCTCCAATCGATTCCTCATCGAAAGCCAATGTCAAAAATATATAAATATCCATATGCCCCGTTACGTAAATTACTGCCATTTTAATTCATAATTTAAACATCGAAATTTTACGCATCATATATGGAGGCACAGCCGAAACGATAAATTAATTTCATTACAATGCAATGGTTTTGGGATAAACACAGTTTGTGTCTGTATCAGTGTTCACTAAATTAGGAAAGTGTTAAATCTTAAAATCCTTTTTTGTGATTCATGTTAATCAGTGTTTAATAATAAATTGTTCTGTAAGTGATAAATAGATTAATGATTTCTAAACGAATAATTACTATTACAATATTTTGATTACAACGATAGTAATTCCTGTTTAGTTTTGTTTTAAACAACTAAACTTAAACTGTCATCATTTTCTGTTTTGGTTTAAGACAATATCTTAGAGTAAGAATAAGTTGTCAAATATATTTATTTTAAATATGAATACTATATAAAATGAAATGTGATGCAGAAACACTTTTAACAAGTTATGGGCTTTCAGTATTTGTTGATAAAGAATAAGTACAATGGATTAGTATTTCCAATAAGCCTCATATAAATAAATAGGTATTTTTATTTTGTTAATCTCTCAATCATAAGCATCGAAAAAGACCACACATTATCTCATATCACCCAATCATAATCTTCACAGCAGCTATAAATATTTCTATTTCGACTAACGATTTCAGTTAAACTACATTTGCCAAAAATTAGTTAAAATAACTATGAAATATTGATATTATTAGTAAACTTTAGAATTTATTTATTGGCCTAATAATTATACTGTAATCTGTAATTTTGGTCACTCATGGAATTATGTCTAACCGACCAAATAATTCGTTATCGAGCGCTTCGCACGTGTACTCACTATATTTAAATAAAATTTAAGTCATGTTTACTCCAAATAATTTTATTATCACGTGTTTTTAACTACAATTTACAATACAAATATAATGTGTTTCTTAGAATATAACTTTAAACTGCAAAAACTTATTCACTGAACGAAATCAGTAGTGTTCCTGAATTAATTGTGGCCTATATTAACACAATTACGAGCACATTGCAAACGATAATCAATCGCGTGTCGCACACACTTTTATGTGAGTGCCTTTCAATCAATTGAATTACAATATTAGGTTGAACTGCTAGCGATTAACATACATATGAGAACTAAAAGTATTCAATTCCAATAAAACAATATTAGAGCTAAATACAAAAAAGATACGACTCATAGAGATTTACAATGAACTACAAATAGTATTAATAAAATAATTAAAGTGTCAATTTCTAGGTTCTCAGTACTATAGCGCGTTCTGAAAAGATCAATCTATTTTCTGAATAATTGCGTGTAAAAAACCACATTTGCTATCTTTTCTGAATACTATTGTCTTATATCTAAATACTAGTGCTTTTGACTTTATATTTATGTATTTTACATTAGATTTTTATAAATTTTAAAGGAATAAATTTATAGGTAATCAACATTTATTATTTAATACATTCATCAAAACTACTGTTGTATATATTAAAAGACTTATTCTTAAATGTGATGTTTAAATTTTACTTTAACTTTTAATATATTACATTTTAAATAACGTCGAGACGCGTAAGGGTACTGATTGTACGCTTATTTATAATACTTTTAAGTGTAATTGTTTGACAATCTATTCAGCATCGGTTACCTCTTGTATGTTCGCCTTAATATGCGATTAAAATTAAACTTTGTTTAATTTGTATGACGTTTTGTAATTAGTTTAAAATGAGGTGAAGAGTTAACTGTTCAGAGTTAGCGATAGAACTAGTTCGACACAAATAATAGAAACGCATATAAGAGACAGCTTTATTTGAGTTTACTGGAAATCGTAGACAAAGTATTGCCTGAAATGAATTACTATACAAATATTAAGCACATGTTTTGAACGATTTCATAGCGTTCGTAACTCTAACAACTTTGATACACGTGACCCTAAACGTCATGTTCTATCGCTAGCAAACAAAAAACTCTTGTGTATTTCATCAATAACTCACAAATGTGTTTTTTATAGCTAATTATAAAAGCATAACTAAAAGTTTATGGGATTTTCAAATTAGGTTTTACTTTCATGGATTAATCGTGTAATCATTGAGTGCAATCTCGAGTTTAGATATTAATGTTATGAACGAAGTATTCATATTTTGTTGTTCGCATTCACAACAAAAAAACAAATCATTTCATAAGTCAATTATATTTACGAAAATTGTCTATATTTATATAGTGGATTCTAAATTATATTTATTATTGAAGTAAATCATCATTTAATAATTCGATTTCAATCAAAGTGATGTCGTCTGAAACTTATCAATCAATGGGCGATGTGTTGCAAGAGTTGAACACAAAAGCGTTTATTAAATCAGATTATTTGACTTTTTGGCGATTGTATCTCGTATTTCCTGCTTTATCTCATTTTTGAGTAACACAACTGAGTAGACATGAAATTAATTATTTTTATTTTAAAACAATTATTAAATTTCATGTTTTAATAGCAAAGAAAACACATAAAGAATATATCATCGGATAAAGGATGTTATGAAATCTAGATTTAGAAAAAACTACAAAAACACAGAACTAAAACAATTGATAATGAATTTGTTTCTTATGATTGCATCAAATAAATTTACCAATAAAACACTATATTTTTAGAAAGTTTACAACAATGGAAAACATTAATAGCCATTGGTTTGTATTTTAACTTATAAAATCGATTAAAATTTATAAAATCGTTAGATTCGTTTAATTCGTTTACTTAAATATAACTTTTTTAGGACTATAAGCACATAATGTCTTGTTTTTTATTAAAATGTTTACATTTTTATACATTCGTTTAACAATTTTCAATTCCTTATGAAACACTTATTTTTGCGTCTTATTTAATGTTTGTTGTGATTTTTTATGTGATAATTGTTGTAATCGTTGATGTATTCGTTTCTGAGTATTTTTGTGGAGATAATTGTAACCATAAATTAGATTAGAAATCACTCCATATTTATTTGGTTGATTAACAGGAGAAAAGTTATTTTCAATATGTGAACGAAGTTTAATAATTGTGCCAATAATTATACTTTTGGATTTCACTGTCACATCTGCTTTGATTATTCCTTAAATAATGCGCATTATTACGACCTAAATATTCGATTCACTTTAAATCTTGTTTTCTTGAGACTATTATTACAATTTTATAAATTTTCATAAATTCGCGAATGAACTCGAATACAGAATTTTTAACAACCGATAAATTTAAATTAATAGAATTCCTATCAATAATTGCTTGTAATTCGTATTCATTTGAATTGAATTGTATTACAAAACTGGAATTTAATTGCTTATTATACTAAATCAAATTTAAGTCGAGAAGAAGTATACAAATAACATATCCGTTTAGTTTATTGAAATATTCGCGAATAACTAATTTATCGTTTTAATATAAAAACATCGAAACATTTAAGATCGTGAAATCTCTTGATTATACGAGTATTGAAATACGAATACAACGCATTCAATTCATTATTATTTATTCATTGGTTTCGGTAACATAGTAAAATTACCATAAATAACAATGTTTGTGTCCCGTCTCAACACTTCCTAACTTAATAATACCTTTCAACAAATAGGTATTAACTGTATTAATAGTCCAGTAATATTTATTACTCTTATTAATCACCAAAAATAGAAAATTTTCTAAATTACTCAAATAATGTAAGATCCAATTCAATCATTACGTCTAATTAGTACAGAGTCTGAGTCACACAAATTTTCTAAATTCAAATACCGATTATTACAATCTTCATCTTCAGAAACGCAGAAATATCTTTTAATTTTTAATTCACGAATCAATAACTTTAAATGAATTATCTCTTGAATATTATTATGTTTTTCTTCTAATAACAAATGCTTTTGCTATTCTACACGTTTTTGATAATATATCTTTTAATTCTTCCCCATTTATGAGTTCTTATTATCTCGCTCTCATATATTTTCCTATAAATAATTTAAAAATGTTGAGTTCTGTTTTTGCCTACAGATTTGTAATGAAATATATTGATTTGTGGTTTACTTCGCGACATTATTACTTTGTTCTTTTATTCTATTATCGCTCGTATCAAACTCAACATTACCTAATTATGGTTTAGAAGTTAGAGTACCACTAATATCAGCATTCATTTTCTCCTTTAGGTTTAATATGTTTTCCTAACTTCTTATCACAATCATTAGAGTACGAAATGACTAAATTAATAGTCAATAAATATGATTTGTCTATATTTCCTTTAATATATGTGATTTCCTTCACTTTCATTCCCAATTATAGTCTTATATTAACGTATAAATTTAGTGATAAACAAAAACAACGAAAAACTATCTTTAGTTATTGACACAAATATCTTCTTATTACCATTATTTGAAAGCATTAACAAACACATCGATTCTTTACATTTATAAATTGATTTAATTTTTTGTTTAGCATCGCCTCTACTCTACCAATCTTTTTGTAAAGCTTTTCATGATTAAGATTTGTTGCTTTTATATGATAATCACGAGAAGCTATAATTACATCAAAATTTTCGATATCAATACTTCTGTGTGAACTAAGTTTAAGATTTGAAATCCATTATAAAATGGAACTCAATCAGAATAAAAAACACCGATCAATAGTATAACTTATTAAATCATGTTTCGTATTTTATAGCTTATCTAACTTTTGAAAATCAAATTATAAAATAATACATCGTTTCGCGATCTAATTCTCTTTTTATAGCGCAATGTCTTATTTCTGAGTTTATTTCTGTTTTGTCCCTTTTGTTGTTTGAAGTGTCTGAAAACCGGCGAACATACCCAAAGCGAATAAGATTTCGCCGCGTTTCCATTAACGACACTTTCAATCGAACCAAAATCGCCAAATTTCTAATACCATATTAAATTTTATTACATATTTTATTATTTGATAAAAGCTTATTCTTATAATTCATTAATTAATTAGTATGTGGACGACAACACGACGACACTAAAAGCCTTACTTACTCGTGGTAGTACTCAAAAGATGCGCCAACCGATTGAGGACAACTTTCGATAGATTGACTGCAGGGCATAGAGAGGAACCCCAAGTATATAAATAATCAAAACTCAATTATTAATATTCACTTTTATAAAAGTTCCTAATTTATTACAAACAATATTTAGAATGATTACTAAGGTTTTTAAATATAACTTGTATTTTATTTTGTAATCGTATTTTCATATGAAAAAAGTGTCGTTTATTTGTACTTATAATTTCGTGAAAAACTCTTAAATAAAAGTTATTTCGACTTAAATTGTTGTGCAAAAATTAAACTTTGCTTTCGTTGTTTAGTTTATGTTATATGAGAGTTAAAGTATGCAAATAATAAGCATAGAAAGTTATTTCAATTTATCTAATATTACAATGATATTTATATATCGTATACTTTTTATTATGAGTTATAGCTAATTACAGACTTAAAACAGGCCTATATAAAGGCCTGTTTTAATTGAATATCTAAGAATATTCAAAAATTAAAATATTAAATTAAAATAAGGAATAATATTGTTGAGGAATATCAGGGTTATCTGAATTCATTAATAATTTATTTTTGAGCTGATTTTGTTTAATAAATATAGATTCTAGAAATATTCTTTCGTTATATTTATAACTTTTACATAAAATATTTGGCTCCCAATTTATTGAATGATTCAAATTGAAAGCATGATTTCCAATTGCGGATAAACTGGGATTATTATTTAAACTATATTTATGTTCGTTTACTCTTTCATTTAATTCTCGTTTTGTCTGTCCAATATAAAAATAATCACAATCATTACAAGAAATTTTATAAATAACATTATTTTGCTGAGAATTTATGTTTTGTAATTTATCAAAATAAAATGATTTAATGTTAATGTTTGATCTGTAATAAGTTTTAAAGTTATAACTAGCTAATATTCTACTAATATTTTCACTTTTATTTAAAAAATAAGGTATTGAAATTTTAATATTATCATTATTTAATGCATTTGAATTTTGATTATTTAGCGAATTTTTTACTTTATTAAAAATAGAATCAATTAATTTTAATGGATAATTATTTAATAATAATGATTTTCTAATCAAAGTTAACTCATCTTTTAAATCATTCATATTAGATGTTACTCTATAAGCTCTATATGCTAGAGCTCTAATAACTGATATTTTATGTTGAATTGGAGAGTGGGAATTAAAATTTAAATAACGATGTGAATGAGTTGACTTTCTGTAAACTTGTGTTTTTAGAGAATTTATTTCTCGAATAACTAAAATATCTAAAAAACTTATACTTTTATTAGTTTCAAAAGAAACAGTAAACTTTAAGAATGGTTCAATATTGTTTATAAAATCTAAAAATTTAGTTATAGCATTGCTGTTAATAATGATATAAATATCATCAATAAATCGTAGATAACATTTAGGTTTGTTTTTAAAATTATTAATTATATTATCAATTTTTTGCATAAATAATTCAGCAATAATTGGTGAATTATTTGAACCCATAGCGGTTCCCATTTTTTGTTTATAATATGTGTTATTAAATGAAAAATAAGCACAATCAAAATTCAAATTTAATAAATCTATTAATTCATTAAATGGTATTTTTGTATAATTTTTATATAAATCAGGTTTAGATTTTAATAATTCACTTATTGTTGATATTATATAACTTTGGGGTATACAAGTAAATAAGTTAACAACATCTATAGTTAACATTGTTTCGTTTTTATTGATTGAAATTCCTTTTATTTTATCAATAAATTCATAAGAATTTTTAATAGAATAATTTTGATTATTTAAATAAAGTTTAAATAGATTGCCTAAAAATTTATTTATTGGCTGTATAGGGTTATTATTATATGGGACAATAAGTCGAGCAGGGTTTTTAATTTTATGTAATTTAATTAAAGCGTAAGCTCTAGGGCACTGTGGATTAACAGGTTTTAAATTAAAATAAGTATCATAATTAATCCATAAATTATTTTTATAATGTTTTAAAAATGACAAAATACGGTTAACAAATGATTTAGTTGGGTCTTTTTTCAATATTTCATAAACATTGTGATCACTTAAAATTGAATTTACTTTTTCGTAATATAATTTCTTATCTAAAACTACAGTTGTATTCCCTTTATCCGCAATTGTGATTATAATAGTTTTATCAGAATACAATTTATATAATGTGGATTCTTGTTCAGTACTTAAATTTAATTTATTTTTAACAGGTTTAGAAAGAATATGTGTACATTTATTTCTTATGTTACTTTTGTCTATTTTATTTAATTGTGATAATTTTAAAGCCGATTCAATAGCAGCGATAGTTTGAAAAACAGGGACTTTCTTAGGGGTAATACAAAATTTTGGGTCTAAAGATAGGATTTCGTATTCAAAATTTGTAAAGGTTTTACTAGAGAGATTAACAACCCACTCATTGTCATCTTTAAAATTTTTATTATTGTCTGAACAGTTAATATTCAAATTATTTAATTTATTAAATTTATATTTAAGATGGTTATTAAGTTTGAATTTATAATTATTAGAAATCCTATCAATAGATTTTACAAAATTTTTATACATTACATTATTTATATTAGATTTTAAAGTCATAAATAACTTACTCATTCTGTTATCAAGTTTTAATAATTTTGAGTTATCCTCACTAATTTTAGCTTTAATTGATGATAAAGAATAAATTTTAGCTGCTTTACGACCTTTAAAATTATTGACGTGAGGTTTAATCAAAAAACATTTAGGAATAATACCATAATCTAAACACTTTCTAGCAAAGTTTATGTGGCACAATAAACGCACAGTTTTTAATTTTAATTTTTCAATATCACGTACATGTTTATATAAATTAGTTCCATATTTTGCTTTAATTTCATTGTGAAATATATCCATTATGACTGTCCGAAATTTTTAATAAAGTTTTTATTCACTTACTGGACAGTTTATATATCCAATTG
>JAQGAW010003419.1:0-12615 GCA_034698025.1 Phthiracarus crinitus | reverse complement strand
AATTTATATTTTATATTTTATTATTAAGTATTAAATTATAAATATATATTTAAATATTTATAAATATATCTAAAATCAATGTTTTTTATTAAAATAATTTTATAATTTAATTTATTCAATGTTTTACAAAAATTTTATTAATTCAAATTATAAGTATTTCAATATCATTTTATTAGTTTTAAATTTTTTTATCTATTAACAAATCATTTATAAATTTTTTTATACAACGGCGATCAAACAAAAAATTAAATATTATCAATACAATTTTTGAAAGGTTTTTCAAAAATTATGTCAATGCTGAATATAAATAAAATTTAAGTAACTTTTAATAAATAATAAAATTTAAGTAACTTTTAATAAATAATTAACTTTAAAGAAATTTTAGAATTATCGCTAATTGATGTAATTTCATCTATTCCATGAATTATCATCATTTTCAAGAACAATTAAAAACTAGACATACAAAATAAAAATTTTTAATACAAAAGTAACTATATTTTAATTTTATTTAAAAATTCTATTATAAAGAATCTTTTTGTTTTATAATTTTTTAGAATTTATTAAATTAAAAATAAATTAAATTATTTAGAATTTTTATTAACTTTATTTGTATTTATATTTAAATAATTTTTATATTATTTCAATATAATTATTATTCAGATATTTATTATAAATTTAATATAAAATTTAGTTGAATAAATATTAATGGGATCATGATTTTCATCTATAATATACAGAAAAAACTATTTCATAAATGATTCTGAGAATTTTTTATTAGACTAAAAATTATATTCTTATATATTGTGTAAAGTGACATACAATTAATCATTAAAAACAAACTTTCAAACAAAAAAAATTAATTTTTTACAGAACAAACCTATTAATATTATATAGATATAAATAACTTGTGATTAATATATTTTGTCTATAATAAATAATTGTGACAAACAAATTAATCTTGTTTAAAATAAGAATTACATAATTTATAACAATTATTTTAACTGAAACGAATTGATTAGCAACAATTATTTTAACTGAAACGAATTGATTAGCATTTCCCCATAAACACTGTATGAAAATGCTTTACGTGTTTAAGTATTTGAATCATTAAACATTCTTATTAAATCTTGAGAAGATGAATCTGCATCCGCAATAAAATAAATTATCAATATGATGCATTTTTTTAAAAATTTATTAATATCATTAAATTAATTAAATTTTATAAGGTATGTAATTTTTAGTGATTGAAATAATAAAAATATCGTTTTTACTATTTCTTTTGAAGTTTTATTTAATAATTTTTTTTACATTTATTGGTACAATTTATTATTTTTTAATGTTATTAAATTATCATAATTCAGTTATAATGTTTAACAATGATTTTACATAAATATGAAAAATTAAATTTGCATTTTTACTAATTATATTTAATCAAATAGATTCAGAAAATAAAATGAAAAAAAAATTATTATATAGTCTGTGACCAGATAAATATTTGAACTGAAAACAAATAATTGACTAAACAAGTATTGAGTGATTACTTGAGATTATGTTTGAGCTTTAAGCTTGGACATAATATAAATTATTTATTGAAAATAGATGTTTTTTATACAACTTTATTATGATTTTTAATAGTGTCTTTGATAATTATAGAGGCAAATGTTAATCTGAATACAATTATTCTAATTACATTTTAATTTAATCATAATTTAAAATATATTTGTTTTGAATATCAAATTAATTTTATATTAAATATTTTATCTTATCAAAGATTTTATATAATTTTCATATTATGTTCATAAATTTTTTATGATATAGAAAAGTTTAGTTTTTGTTATGTTTTAATTTAAACAAAAAATGAAATAAAAAATAATTATAAATATTTTATAAATTTTATTTTGAGTTATTTTAATAGAAATAAACCAATTTATATGACGACAATTTGTTGAGTATTCTAAACAAAATTGTTTTACACCGTTATATTATAAAACTATTAATATTTTCTGATACATACAAAAAATGTGATAAATTACTAAAAATGAAAGTAATTTATAATTGGCTTAAAAATAAATAAAAATAATATATAAATCAATTGATTTATACAAATAAATTTACTCAAAATATATTTTTCCTTGTGCTCATTTTACTCTTTATCTTCTTTCTTGATTAATTTTAGAGTCAGAGATGATCATTACCAGTTACATGACCGATGATAACCGGTTTTGACCGCCGATATGAAAAATTATTTACCGGTTTAGTTCATTTTAATGCCAAAAATAACCGGAAAAATTAAACAATTAACGCTAATTTCTCGACTATTAAGTTACTTTTACTTATTATTTCAACATTTTGTGGAATTTTAGTCAATGAATGGACGAGATTAACACTAACTTAAAATCACGACTGACATAAAAATTAATATAGAATATCTTTAAATATTACATTTTAAAATTCTTTTAAAACTTATTATGAATTAAATTACGAAATATAATTTTCAGATTTCCTATAAAGGTAAAAATTTTCTTTAAATTATTTTTGTAATATATTTTTAATTGGCCAGTTTTAACTTCAGATTTTATTGATTTTTTACCTGTTATATAAATAAGTATGACCGCCTGTTTATTTTTTTATTGTGACCCTTATCGATCGTCTTTAATTTAATTCACCATTCTTTTTTTAAAAATAACTTTTTAATAAATATAAATGAAATTTTATAAGATTAATTGCCATAGTACTTTAAAAAACTTATATTTAAATTAAATTTATAATAATTTTACTTGAAGAATTGTTTTATTTGATAAAATTAAGTTTATTAATTTTAGGTTTAGATTTTGTTTTTACATTAATATGAATTTTAAAACTATTATTTGACTAGTATTTGTGATATTATTGACTCATTTTTTATATCAAAAATTTAAAAAAAACAAATAAGAATATATGCATGTAAATTTATTTGAATTTATTTTTATATATTTATGATTAATTATACAATATAAAAATAAATATATTTCACAAAGGTAATCTTATTAATATAATTTAACGTTTTTATAAAATCATATTTTCAATTTTTTATTCAAAATATACTATATTAATTAATTTGAAGAAAAATATTTACTTAATAATATGTAAGTTAATAAAGTAAAGAAATATCTAACTTTATTAAGTAAATACTATGATATATTATATTGCTAAACATGGAAATTGCTAAATTGCTAAACAGTAAATTAAATTTTTTATATAAATATAAATTCCAAAAAATATTTATTAATGTATTTTAAAACTATATATTCTATTATGACAAATATTATTGATTATTTTGGAAATTTTTTAATTATTTCTCAGATTTAGATATAATTATTCATAAGAAGTAATTTGATCATAAATTCACAAATTCCACATATTTTAATTCAGGTTATAATAAAACATTATACAAAGCTTATAAATAGCAATTAAATATATATATTCGATAGTATAATAAAAAACGATTAAAAAATTATTTCAAGTATTTTATTCAATAAAAGGTATAAAACTTTATACTCTTTAAAATCAGATATTATTTATATTTTAATATTTTATTTAAGTTATAAAAAATATGATTTTTATAAAACAAATTAATATTTTCAGTTTATTTAACAAAAATCGGATTCAAAAATAATTCACAAATAAAGAGACATTAAAACATTATTTATGAAAATGTTCTGATATATATTCTAATCAACTATACTACAATAAATAGCATAAGAAATAATTTATTTGAGGTTAATATATTTTCTCTTAAAATAAAAATTTTAACTTAATAATGATTGAAAATTTTTAGTGATTAAAACTTTTTGACAAGTTATTTAACTTAACAAAATTAGACAATCAAAGTAATGAATGCAACTAGTAAAAATTACAAATATTATTCCTTATATAAAAAAATCTACAGATATTAATATTTTTGGTATTTGATTTAATATTATACTTTATTAGTTAATTTAATTTTTTTAATTAAGTTGTTTTTGTCTGTGTTTTGTCTTTTTTGCCCATTTAAAAAAGTAGAAGTTGAATCAAAAGAATGTTTTAATGTCAAATCTATATCATTATCACTCACATTTGACGGAAACATTGGATCATCATTTTTTTGTAAAAATAAATCTTTTTTGCTGTTTTTTAAATTTTGTAAAACAGAAAAATGAGAGTTTGTTATATAAGAGCAAATTTGTTTGAAATATTCAAGTAATGGTTGAATTTGACTATATACTATATCATAAAATGGATTTTTTAATGCTAATTCTGTATTTGTTGAAACATTATTAAATTTTCGTAATAATGTTTTTAATAAAATGTCTTCTTTATTTAATTCAAAATAGTCAAATGATTTATGAATACAATTACTTAAAAAATTACCAATTTGATTATCATTTAAATCTAAATTATAAAAACTTTTTAAAAATGTCTTTATATATCCATGGCCAAAGTTTAATAGCATTGATGAAAATAAAGAAAATGTTTGATACATTATACCAATTGCATCAGTATCAATATTACAACTAACAATTGATTCTACTATATGGAATAAATACATTGAATTTTCTTTTAAAGTTGGACAATTAGAAAAAATTTTATTAACAATATTTTTATATGAAGAAATTTTCATTTTCTCACAAATTAATTCTAAAAGAATATTTTTTTTTAAATTAATATCAAAAATGTCTTTTTGTGAAAAGTTGTTTAATGTTTTCGTAATTTCTTCCGTTAATTTTTGTTTATCCTCTAAATTAAAGTCAGTTTTAAATAAAGAATCTGGCTTTTTTATTTCTTCAAAATTAACAATATTATCATTGTTATTTTCTTTATCAAAAGTCATTGATAAGTTAGGACTTAGGTTATTTTTTTCACAACTAAATGAATTTTCAATCATCGCATTCTGTTCAATATTATTATTAAGTTTGTCTATGTTTTCTTTTTCGCTTGAATTTTTGTTTTCAATGATGATTTCATTTTCCATTATTTTGTCGATGTTTGTATTACTTAAAATATCTTTATCAAGATTATCTAGTTTATCAAAATAATTAAAATCTATACCTTCAAAAAAATTTGACATAATACTTTATTTAAATAAAAGTAATAAAATATTGAATCATATATTATTCTTTTAATTTTAAAGTTTAATAGTTAAAATTTATTATTTTAGGAAATAGAAAGTTGTCTAGAAACAAATTAAAAATAGTTAAATAAAATATCTGGTATTAAATTAATATTTATATTTTTTCATTTATTTTAAAACTTGTAATTTTTAAGCATTTTAGATTTAACATAAATTTCACAAATATTTCCATATTTAAATAAATTCTTTAAGACTATCGATACTTTACATTTTATATTAAAATTACGATCAAATAATTTATACGTTCTTCTAATATGATTTTTATATATATTATATTGTAAATAATTTGGAAACTTTTAACACAAAAATTATTATCTTTTAAAATTAATTGTTTTACTTATATAAAATTTGTAATTTTATAAAATAAAAATTATGAAAATAACTTTTCAATAAAAAACAAATTTTACAATCCAAGTTTAATAAATTTTAAATAATTGTTTAAAACATTACATTGATATTTATATAATTTGTTTTAAATTTTATTTATTATTTATATTTTTGCAGTCTATATTTTAAATTAACAAACTAAAATTTTTTTAATTTTAATATTTTGTTACCACCAAAAGTGTGTCACGTTAGATGGGAAACAATGAAAAATTCATTTTCATTTAAAATTGAAAACTGGAAAAGTCAAAATTATTTTTGTTAAAATAATTTACAAAATTTATATAATTTTATGCCCTTATGTTGGCCCTTATTTGTGTCCTTTTGCCCTACCTTTATATTAAAAATATTGTCCCTAATAATCCGGTCTATATTTATAACTAATAAACAATAATATTTTTAAATATTTTCTTAACTTCATTTAACAAAGCAAACAAATAATTAATTAATCAAAAAAATTTTAAAAGCATAATTAATTATAAAAATTTGATTTAAATTTATTATAAAAAATTATATATTATAAAAAACTAATAAAAGGAAAATCGATTTTTTATAATTATTATAATAGGATTTTTTGTTTGATTTAACAAGATATTTAAAACTAGTAAGTGTATGAACATTCATAATGAGTTCACTTTATAATATATTTTAAGTTAATTCAATTGTACATTTTATTTATAATTTCTATTGTATGACAAATATATTTTATTTTATCAAATTTACTTTTAATACATGTCGTTGTATTATAAAAAACTTTAAATTATAGTAATGGCCAGCATTAACGTAACGTACGCCAGTTTTAGTGTACGTTAATTCTGAAAAGCCTGTGAACATAGGTTTAGCGTTTTTTGTAATATATCATTGGTTTTAGGTTTTATACAAATACCGAAAAGTTAATACAATTTTTCGTTCGCTATATATAGTTATAAATATTACTTTAGTAAGTTTATTAATTTTTTTGATACTTCTAGTCAACATAATATAAATTATTGTTAACCAGATACTTAATTGTATTAGATAATCAAATATGTTAACAAATTTAAATGGTTTTAACTGGAAATAGTGTTTATTATGTTTATTTAAAGTTCCCATTTTTTATTGTCAAATTTTGCTCAATACATTGTGTACAGTTTGATTAAAGATTGCTAAAAATGAGGAACAAATAAACGATAGTAAGTTTCAATGGGTAATAATAATTATATCTCGAGGTAGTTTCAAATATTCGTTGAACTCTGTTTCAATATAAAACTTTTCATATTGCAAATATCTTATACTGATAAAACATGATTGATTGAACTCGCGATTTAGTTTTTTATACTGTGAGATATTAATGCTTATAAACTGTTTCTATATTTCTTACTAATAATTTTTTATTCTTTAATAATAAATGAGAATTAATAATATTATTTCATTTTTAATTTTAATTAATATATTAATTTTTTAGAAATGTATTAAAATATTAAGTGTTATAATAAAAATATCTTAAGTGTAACAATTTTAACTTAATTTAATTTAAATTAGTTATTAAAGAAATAAAATTAATTAAATGGTAAAAATTTGAAATTATAATTTAATATTTTTTAATTAAATTATAGATTATTAAGAGTTTATTTTTTTAAAGTTCTAGTAATATAAACATAATCGACATTCATTTTAAATCAAATTATTCTTTTTATTAAGATTATCTTTGATTTTAAAAATTTAATAAAATTTTAACGAATATAATGTTAAACAATTTTAAATAATTTAATTTTAATTTATTATCTTATTTTAAAAATTTTTGATAACTTTAAGCTTAAAAAAGAACTTAAATAATTATGAGTTTAAAATTTTTTAAAGGTCTTGATAATTTATTTAATTCAACAGAATCTATATCTCAAAGTTTAAAAAATAAAAAATATAAACTAATATTAAATGAACTTCCAAAAAATAGTTTAATAAAAGTAGAACTATTAAAATCAAGCATAACAAAAAACAATTTAATAAAACTTAAAAATGGAAAATTTATAAGCATTAATGAATTAACATATAATTTATTTAAAAAAAAATATTCTAATATTTCTAAGTTATTTAAAAGCAAAAAAATTATAGACAAGGAAACAAAAAAATTTTTTTCTTCGGATAAACTCCCAAAAAATTTAAAAAAAAAAATTAAAAAACTAAGAATCAAAGAAAAATTAGAAACAAAAATATCTGAAACAAAAAATAAAACTCTTACACTTGAACAAAGTGATAGTATTGTAACTAAACTTACTGATATTTTGAAAAATAAAAAAAAATTTTTAGGTATTCCAGTTATTTCATATAGTATTTTGCTAGTAAAAAATGCTTTGACTGATTATTATAACGATTATCATTCGAGAAAAAGTGGATGTTTTTTCACTAATAAAAATAATAACGTTTTAAAAACTTGTAAAATTATTGGAAGATCTTGTTCAATTTCTAGAAAAATTGGAAACTTATGTGTTACTAAAGACTATAACACATTTTCATTTTTATGTGAAGATTTGTGTTACAAATACAAATCTACAGATGACTGTGTTGAGTGCCATTGTAATGAAAGAGTCGATAAAAAATTTGTATTAGATGAGTTTAATGAGTATGAATGTATAGTTCCAACGGTTTCAGACGCTTTGGCTGATTTTGTTTTAAAGATAAAAGAATCTTCTCTCAATGTTTATAAAATCATACAAAAATGTTTAAAATTTGTTTTAAATAATTATAAAACAATTTTATTTTTCATATTTATAATATTTTCTTCTATTTTAATTTTTCTTTTTGGTCCTTTTATTAAATATTATATTTTTTTTTGCAAAAAATCAACTTTTTAAAGTATATCAAATTTTTCGATAACAATATGTATAACAAAGTATTTTATGGAATTATTAAAAGAGAAAAAAAACAAAAAGAAATTACAGTTCTATAATAGATTTTAAAGGTTTTTTTCTAATTTTGAATTTATTTTTATTTTGGAATCTCTTAGTAAATATAAGGAAACTAATTATAAACTTTGTATAATTATGTAATATTATGTAAAATACATAATTTACGTAAAAAAGTCTATTAATAAATTATGTAAATTTAAAAACCATAAAATTATTTATAATAAATTATTCAAAACCTTTTAGCCAACTTTGTTTAAATTATAAATTTAGCATTAAACATTTTAAAAGTCATTATAATCCCTAACAAAAAAAACTTAAATAAATTAATAAAGTTAAATATTTCTCGTAATTATTAAATTTTTAAAATTAACCTAAAATATTTAAATATTAAAATTTTACATTAAATAACATAATAATTTTTTTTAACATAAAGAAAATTAAAATAAAAAACAAAATGACTAATAACTTGTCACAAAAAAACTAAACAGTAACTTAATTAGTAAGGCATTGAAAATCATTAGAAAAAATGATTAAAAATCGTATATATTTCGTTTATAAAAATGCTCAAAATCGTTTGTAAAATCGATTGAAAAATTTTGCTTTTAATTAAAAAAGTATTTTAAGTTTTCACACTAAATAAATATTAACATTTTCAAAAAATGTGTTTTTTTTTATAAAATTAATTTTTAAGTATTAAATGAAACAAAAGTTATATATAGAATAACTATATTTTTCATTTGTTACAACTATTGCCACTTTTTTGTTGTCTAAACAATTTATACGAATTAAAAAAACAAACCTAAATTTTTATTGATTTAGTTTATTAATTAAAGCGAAATTAAAACATTTTTGGTCATTACTACTTGTTTTAAGTATTTAATTTTTAATTAATTGACAGTCTGCCAAAAATGAATAAATGAATTCTATAAATTACTAAATTACTTTAATTTTTTCAAAGATTTGATTTAAATCTATAAATAATGATGGATATGTTACTGTCTAAGTTTTACATCAAAATATTATTATTATGAAATAATTTTGAACAATAGACCTTAAATTTCATAAGATTATGTTGAACCAATAAAACTAATTTTTTAAAAAAAATTTAACGTATTTAATCGAAACTCGTTTTGTTATTTATTTAACGAAATTAAACACAACAATTTTAATGAATTAATAAAACGAATAAAAAAAGGGCATTAGTTACAACATGATACAAAAATATAATTTAAATAAACTAGTTTCTTACTTAAATAATAATTTAATATCTTTCAATTTAGTATTTTTTTCTGATAATTTGGTAAAAATATATAAAGTTTAATTTCATTAAAAATTTTTAAAATCGTTTGACTGTTAAAATCGTTAGAATCGTTTAATTCATTTACTTAAATTTCACTAATTTAGAACTACTAGGACACCGTGTCTTGTTTTTTATTGAAATTATTACTTTTATACATTCGATAATTATCGATTTTCAATGCCCTATTAATTATTAAGTTATAAAAATTGATAGTAATTGTAGCTATATTAAAAATCAAATGAAATTTAATACTATATAATTGCAAAGATTACATAAACTTAAACATGATAACCACAAATTTAATTAAAATATCTTTATACTTTATTACTTTTATAAATTATTTTTATTAATATTATAAAATTATTTTTATTAATATTATAAAATTATTTTTATTAATATAATATTATTAAAAATTTAAAAAATTTAATTAAAATAAATACTTAAACTTTTTAAAAGAATTAGTTTTTGAGTTTTTAAAGTATAAATTGAATTTTTTAAAAATTATTTTTTAAATATGCCAACAAAACATAATATTACAATATATACTAAAATAATATTATTTCGTTCAAATGCATTATCTTATGGTGCTAAAAGTTTAATACCACTTAATAAACTTATATTATTCAAAAGTTTTATTTCAATAGCTAAATACGAATTAAAATATGGATATTTAAAAGATATGATTTTACAAATAAATACTTTACCTAAAGTTAAATTCAACACATTTTTTCACAAAAAGTATACCTAATTAAATAGATATTAATTAAATAGATTAAATAGATTTAAAAATTTAACTATTTAAAATATTTTAAATATAAGACAATATAAAATAATGAAAATTAAATTATTTTATTTAAGTTTATAATTCATATAATTTAAAAAACAATAATATTAATTTATAAATTCATATTTATTTTTTATAATTTTATAACTAGAGGTGAAATAGTTTGTTAAATTCAAAATCTTTTAACAACAAATTTTATCAAAAAATTTTTTTAACAACAAAATATTCATAAATAGTATTTAAATAACAAAATTAAAGAAAAAACTAAGAAAATTCTAAATTTTGACATTTTAAATTTTTTTTCTTCAAGTGAAAACATTTACTCTCAAAAATAATATTAATAAATCCTAAAATATTACCTACCCCTCCTAATACTCATTAAATTTGACTTATTTTGTATAAAATTTATGTAAATATGTAACATAAATGTAATATTCGATAATTCGGTAATAAATATCAAATTTGGTAAAATTCGATAAATTTGGTAAATAAAAAATGGACTCATATTAGTTCTACTATAATAATTGCAATACTATAATAAAAAGTATCAAAGCATTCAGGATAAGAGAAAAAATTCGGTATTTACATTATCCCTAATGATCATTTATAAATTTGGTTTGATTTTTTAGTTGCTTGTTCCAATTTGTTAATTTTTATTAATATTGGGTGTTTACAGCAGATGTTACTCTAATTCATTATTATATTATACATTTACACATTTTCGGATTTTAAAATTCCGATATAGTTTTGTTTATATGCATATTATGTAAAAAAAAATCAGAATTAAACATCCGAAAAATGTAATTTATTAATTAGTTGCAGATACAAGGAAGATACTAAAGGTATTAGGGCAGCAATTTCGATTTTTGTTTTCTTTAAACCCAATAATATTTTGATTAAATGTTAAATTTGGAAACGCTTTGAAATGTATTTTTTAATAATCATTATAAAATTTTCGACAATCTATTACTACATTTTTTTATAGGATTTATTTACTATATATAAAATGTTAGAACAAAAATTTTTAATGTTTGAACGGTTTTTTTTATTATACTTTATTTAAAGGTATACCAAAAGATATGACAAAAAGATCTTTTTCATAGTTTAAATAGATTGTCTGATTAATTACAAAATAGTTGTTTGTTTTTTCTTTTAAAAATAAATTAATGTTTAAAATATTCAAAAGTAATATACAATTTTTTTTCTGTATTATTTATCTTATCTTATTTTACTTTAAGAAAGAAATATTAGACATTTATTTATTTATTCAAACAAAAAAATCTTAAAAACTTTTTTAATGAAAATTGTTTTTTATGTTTATTATTTTATTATTAACTCTGTATTATTATATTTAAAAACTAACTTAATATCAATTTAACTATTAAAAATACAAAAATTATAAATATTGTTTTAAATAAATACAATTTTAAAAATCATAATAAAATTTGTTCTGTAAAATAAGAATATATATATTGTCATTTAAAAAATTGAATTTTCTAAAAAAATTTCTAATACCATTATTAAAAATTTTATATTCATACTTTAAAATGTGTCTGTATATTAAAATTATTTACAGATCACCTTAAAAAGTACAATGACAAAATTTTTAAAAAGTTTTTCAAGTTATAATTTAAGAAATTTTTAATTGAAATATAATATTTCTAATAAAATTTGTTCATTCATGTTTTTTACCATTTATTTCAAAAAAAAAGTTTTAATAAACATGGTTTTATTAAAAAATGTTGCAAAATGAATCAAAATGGGCTTATTCGGGTGTTAAACTAAATATGGGGTAATTTCGGGCATTTTTTTCTAATTCGGTAAAGTTCGGGTATACCCGACTTATCATTTTCTTAATTATAAATTATATTTTACATCCACAAATAGATTATCTATTTTCAATTATTTTTTTGATAAATCTTTGTTATATGGAAAATTTCTTTTCAAAAATAATTTTTGTAATTTTTTTAATTGAGCAATCTTAAACTACATTTACTGTTAGAATTTAAAATTATCATATTAACAAATAGACACTTTAACTTAAAATTAATCTATACCAGAATACAAAATATATCTAAAAAAATTAATAATTAGTTTTTTAATAAGTTATTTT
>JAQGAW010003418.1:0-12616 GCA_034698025.1 Phthiracarus crinitus | reverse complement strand
TTGTTTCTCCTCCTTAAATATTTAGAACAAGATTGACTACTGATTCATTTTATGCTCTTATGTTGCTGTGACTATAGGTTAATAACTGTGCAATCAATTTACATATCTCAAAATTATAGCATGCTTTTACAATTTCATATTAAAATAATAATTTTAAATAACAGTTATTAAGAGTTCATGTATATGTTGTTTATGTGAAACGACGTCAAAGAAAAGTTCGAAATTATGTTAAGTTTTTTAAAAATATTAAAACTATGCGCACGTAATACTAAGAGACCATTATATGACGAAATCAATTAGTATTTCATTTTTCTTTTATAAATAAAGTCTCGAATTATTTCCAATTCAAACAAATTAATAAAAATATTTAAATAATTATTTATTTATTTATTTAAGATATTCAAAAATTATAATATTTATAATAAACATTTATTCGAAATATATAATGTATTTTTGAAAATTAGAGTTTGTTTTAATAATTAACAGTAATTACTATTTTTAACATTTAATTTTAAAATCAAAGCTCCAGTTTTTTGTTATTCTGCCATTAAATGTTAAAATTAAAAACAATTGACAATATAAATGAAAATTAAGCTTTCAATTAATAATTTTAAAGTAATAATGTTGAGGCCAAATAAAAATTGATGATCAAAATTACTGCTGTATGTTCTTCGCTGATTTGCTTCATAATTTTGCCAAATAATTGATATTTTCGATATATGTTTGCTTTAGAAATTAACCAAATCGTAATCCTTGTATAGCATTGAAGTTAGAGATGGCAAAAAGCTCAATTATACCGAGCTTGAGCTTGAGCTTATTATTTTTAACATGAGCTTGAGCTTGAGCTTCAGAAAAATATGGTGAGCTTGAGCTTGAGCTTAGAGCTTATTAAAAAAATTTTCCTTAACATGTTTTGCCAAATTATATTAAATAAAAAAATTTAATACAAATATATGCCTAAATTAAGTTTCTATATATACAAAATTTAAGGCATACAATTAGTTATATGCAAATATACCAAAATAATTTAAAATAAGATACTAAACGCATAATGGTTTTTGGATTAAATGCTTAATAAGCTCAATAAGCTCGATACCCTGAGCTTCGAGCTTGATCTTAATTTTTCAAGCTCAACTTACACTGAGCTTGTAGCTTGAGCTTCAAGCTCCTGAACATTAAAAAATCGAGCTTCAAGCTCAGCTCAGCTCAAGCTAGCTTAAGCTCACCCTGAGCTTTTTGCCATCTCTAGTCACGACAAACTGTTTGTATTAAAGGTGCTATAGGTTTGACTATTCTAAAACCAAACCAAACCATTAATTTATATCAAAAACCAAACCAAACCAGTAACTAAACCATGCAAACCATTTCAAACCAAACCATTAAAAACCAATAAACCATTAACATTGAGTTTATGCTAATATTACATAATTATGTAATTTTTTAAATAAAGTTTTTCAAAGTTTGTACGATATTACTTTTTATTATTACATAAATAAAACATTTTAAAGAAAATTTTTTAAAATATTTGAATTTTTATGAAAAAATATAATATTTTTGATTATTTTAATTTCAATAATTATTAAAAATATTTAAAAAAAACTCGTTATTGGTTTGAAATGGGTTTATGGTTTTTCCCATAAAATGTTTAATCCAAATCAAATCAAACCATTTTTAAAAAATAGAAACCAATTCAGACCAAACCATTAATTAATGGTTTTAACCATTTTAAACCATTAAAAACCAAACCTATAGCACCTTTAATAAAAATCATAAACAGTAATTGATTATTTATGTTTAAAAATGTTTGGTGTTTTAAAATTACTTATATGAATGATCGCTTATTTGTTGATATGATATCATTTCGCCCTCATATATGCTCGGGAGTAGAGTGCGTAATCATCAAAATATTGAGGCCCGAACCCGATTTAGGCCCGCTATGCATAGGCCAGAGCATGACAAATTTAAATAAAGAAAGCACGATCACCCCTGTTTTAGATCGAAACATTTAAGGTGAAATAAAAAATAATAATTTCAATGCAAAAAACACTTACTGTAGTTAAGAAAGAATAATTTTGCATTAAAATATACTGTTTTCTGAAGTGAATAAATAAATTTCATAACAAAATTTTACAATATTTGGTAAAATTATACCAAAACTTTTGAAATTATGTTCTAAATTGGGCCTTATAATTTTGAAACCAAAGCACGGTCCGTTATGATTTTATTAACTTATGGCCCGAGCCCGACAAAGCCCGAAACATTTTGTCCCGGGCCCGCGGGGGCCCGAAAAATCGGGGCCCGTTTCGCACTCTACTCGGGAGTGAGTGTACATTATACTTCGAATAGCCTTGAAAAAGTGATGCTTTTAGTAGTAAACACAAAGGCCTTGAACTTTTACATTGCGTGAAACAGTCATTCAATATATGCTGTCATGCGTAACACTACATTCACTTTAACCAAAGTATTGTAAGAAAGAGTCATTTAAGTTGTTTTTTGTCAATAGTAAGATAGTAAGTGTATATATAACTTTTTAAAAAAATAAATATTAAACGAAAAGCCAAATAAGATCACTAACACTAATGCACTATTGTGTTACACTATTTGATCTTAACTTTTTATTGTGTTTTCATATGTTCTCCAATACAGAACACTCCGTAACATAACTTAACGAAAGATTATCACGTTTTGAGTGCAATCTGTAAAATTGAATTAAGACTTTGTTTTAAATGTTTCAGTTTTTTATAATATGTGTTAATGGATGCAAAGTAAAATATGTGGTCTTATTTTCTTTAATACTGTTTTTATTAAACATACATAATAAATAAAAGTGTTGTATTAGAAACTTTGTTGACTATAAATCAAACCCTTCACAGTAGTGAGAAGGCGTCAGTGAATTATATCTATGGTTTCTTTCCATTCTATTAAATATTTAAATTTTCCCATTAAAAATCGATGAAATAATAGAATGTCTGAAACCATACATATATTTCATTGAATACTCGTCACCACTGCAAAAGATTTGCTATAAATCGGTGATATAAAAGCTCACCTCTCACTTTGAAATAAACAGGCGCGCACCCACTTTCTTAAACCGCTCGAGAGATGAGCGAAAAATTAATTGAATTTGAAGGTTTTTTCATTTAAAAATATAAAAATTAAAGAATTTTCACTATTTTAAAAAGTTTTCAAATAACATTATTTAATTTTATTATCTCTAAATAAAATTATCTATTATAAAACAAAATTTTAATTGAAATATAAATATTTTCATTTTTTTTCGAGTTAACGCTCGGTACGCACTCTCTCGCTCAGCACATGACGTCATCCGTTATTGCAATGTTAAGCACTTACTATAATTATAATCTCTATTTGATTTTATTTTAGTTCTTATAATATGATTAATTAATCAAATTTGGAAAACTTTTTTTTTTGTTTTTCTAGTTTATAATTAGTTTTGTCGAGATTTTCTGAACACAACATAAATCTAATTTAAAAAAGGAGTTGTTTATCATTAAACTGTGACGATAGCAAAATCTATGTTTGATTATTAGATTTTAAAGATTTTATGCAATAAAGTGATAGCAAAAAGAAAGTAAGTGGCATTTTTTATATTTAATATTATGTATAAAACATGTGCGTCTTTTCATTTAATCTGAAATATTTTTCATAAGCTACGATTAAATTTTATTTCAAGTTAAAGCAATACATAGTAATACATCGGGTCTGTTGACAGTCCTCGCGCTATTGCAACATGTGGTTATTATATGGTAAACCCCTAGTGGAACAGATCGCCAAAATTGTTATTCAACCAGCCTTACAGTAATGGGTTGCTGCTTATGACATTCATTTTATACTTTAGTAGAATAAAGAATATAGACATTATTGATTCAGTTGAAATTGTTCCAAAAATTTAATACAATCTATAGTCCATTATAACGTTTTCAAAGTAGATTTTTGAATAAAACAGTACTTTCAATAAATGAACAAAATTAAAAACACTCTTTATTTAACAATGCATAAACAATATATTATTATAATGAAAATGTAAGTGCAATAAATAAATTTATACGATTTTAGATTGTATTAATATTTTAAAGATTTTTAATTACATTTAAACGAATGGATTCATACATATTATTGATTACGATTATATTAAAATTCTTGAATAAATTAGACACATTATGCATTTAATAGTACAGATTTTAAACAACTATTATTTAGTTTTCTGGAAACATGTACGCGTAATTTTGTGAGTCATTCTATCGCTAATTTATGCAAGAATATAACAACAGTAAATATAGTATTTCTTAAAATTATCAAAAGTTCAATATTATCAAAATTAGCCTAAATTGAGCCAAAACTCCGCTAAGTTCTAATATCAATTATTAACCAAAATAGAATGACAGCATACGCTAAATTCTAATAATATCATATAAAATCGAAATCGAATTTCTATTGCCTCTAATATCTAATAGCATCTTATAATACGGAAGATCTGCCTAACATCTCATCTTCCGATTTAATAGAACTTTCATTTAAAATGTTTAGACATTTATAATGGAAGTTGATTTATTAAACTTTTAATAAATAACTGGAATATAAAACAAATTTGAAAATATGAGAAAAAATCGAGTGAATGTAATTAACGAACAACAAACATCTAACCATAGTTCGCATTGATGTGAGTCAGCGTCATAGCTTTAACAGTGCTAATAAATAAAAAACAAAAAAAAATTTCTTTGTCACATAATTTATCGAATCAAAGGTTACATAACACAACTTTTAGTCGACAGTATTATACTAATATATACCAGTAGAAAACTATATTATGTTATTGGCGCTCATATGTAAGGATTGGATTGCGCTCAAAGTATCAATTAACTATTTCCAGACTTCTAGACGCCTTTCAAATGCAGGCGAACTATGATTATGATCTTATCGATCGTGTTTAATAATATAGTTAATTAAACAAAACGCTGACAAAACTTTTAACAATTACGTTGTTTTTTTCAAAATATTTAGCATATAATAAAAACTAAATAAATTAAAAATAATTTGAATAATTTAAGATTTTAAAAGAAGATTATGTTTGTTTTTGATTGGTTACTAGTGATGTTAACAAAATTATGATTGGCGTGGAAATGGTTGGATAATATGGTTGTATGTATTTGGTTGGATAAGTGGTGTCTGTATTCGTTGCTTTCAATTCTGTCTGAGAGTGAGTCATAGATTAGTCTTAAACGAGTTTGGCTCTATGGTAACAGTCAACTGTTTCATTAGGATTTACTACGTTTACGTTTTCCAAAGTTTTGTTCTTAACAATAATTTTGAAATTTATTTTTTTGTTATACACTTTAATGTGGTCTTCAATCTTGTTTTTATCGATATGTTCTAAATGTCCGGAATATAAACCAATTCTTCTAATACTTAAACAATTATCGATAAATGTAATGATAACGTCGGTTGTAAGCGAACATTTATCAAATCTCAAACCGATCTTCAAATCATACAAATATTCTAATTTTGATAAATGTTGCATAAAATTAATGACATTATTTTCATCAACACTCCAATGTCTAACAAAATAAATATCAATAGACTGTAAATGTGGTAAATGTAAGTGAATATCTTTGAAATCACTTTCAATAATCAACGATTGATAGAATTTTAAATGTTTTATATTAACGCAATTTTTCAATAAAGCAATATTTTCGCAATTTTCGTTTCGATATTTAATACATAACTTTTCTAACGAAATAAATCCATGACTGAATGCCTCATAAAATTGTACGAAAAATCCATCAATAGTTAATACCTTCAATTGTTTACATCTCAAACCAATTTGTTTTATCACTTCACTATCATTTATGTTAAGTCTATGAATAAAATCGCAATAAAGATATTCTATTTTTTCGAATTCAGCCAAATGTATCATTAATTCAATGTCAACACTCGGATCAAGAAACACGTGTAATGACTTTAATCGATGCCTAAAATAATTAACAAATGGTATAAAATTTTGACCAATAATATCATAACCACTCATTGATTGTATATTATTGAATAAATACAGTTTATTTAGTTTAACGCATTCTTCTAATAATAAATTAGTAAATAATGTATGCGTAAGGTCTGTATGTATTGATCCAAGTTTTGGAGTAAATGATAGCATTGTTGGCATCATTTGTAAGTATTTTTTTGCATAAATACCACAAACTGTTAGCGATTCAAGATTATTAAGATTATTTTTAGAAAATTGTTGCCAAAACTTAAGAGGTATTATGTTTGTTGAATTTATATTAATCGTTAAATGCTTTAAATGTTTACACGATTTGATTAATATATCAATTGTTTCGTTACTTATTTCTAACTTAAAGCCATCAATAGTTATATCATTAATATTCACGCATTTATTCATCACATCTTTTAAAATACGATTATTTATTCCATTTAATGCAAAATTAATATCATTTCGTCTGAATGTTAGTAACTCATCGATCACTGAATTTTGGTATAACTTGTAAAGTTCTGGATTATCAGTTATTATAAGTTTTAATTGTTTATTGAATATATTAGTATTGAATTGTTTGTTAACGCATTGTAAACGAAAACAATCACTAATCGATAGATAACTTAAAATCACTTCACATAAGTCATCATCAAATCTCTCAAAACTTTCTCTATTTCTAAATATTATTTCACATAAGTTATCATCAAATCTACAAGTTCTCTCTTCACGTCGTTTAACTGGTGTACGAAATACACTTAATATTGTCTCTTCTTGTCGTTTTACTTGTGTTCGAAAATCATTTAAATCATTACGAAAAGCACTAAAATTATTACGCATATCACTTAAATTATTACCCATTATTCACAAATTAATGTATTATATATGAATCAATTGATATATTAAATTAAGAAGTAATCTTTTGATGTTAAAACTATAGATCCTTTAGATTTATTTAGATTATGACTAGTTTTACTCATGAGCACAAGTCTACGGATTTGCTCCACTTTCTAGATGATACAAATCATTACACAATTTTCATATATATATTATTATAGATAACGTTATCTTAGATTAATTGCTGTGATTTCCTCAATTTATAACCAATATTTCCTAAATTAACACAAAATTTCTATTACTAAACATATTTCATTTGAACACATTTTAATAGATATAATTGTTAACTAATCCAAATTAATAATGAAATATATAACAATATATAATATATAACACGACAACAACCACACTCAATGCATGTCATACCAAGCTTTGCAAAGCTAGCTATACATTCAAAGCCACTGTCGCCAGATTGGCGTGAATAACAGATCGAAACTTAATGTATATATCGATTCGTTTGTATATCACTATTGACAACACGTGAAGAAAGAGACGCAATATAAACGCATTATATATGTTATCTTATAAGTTATAACTATAATATAAAGATTCACGAAGAAAACATAACAAAAACAACTTTTAAAGCGTTTGCGCACTAAAAGCTAAAGCCACGCAAAATTTAGGTCAGTTAATATAAACTTTAATAATAAAATTTAATTTCGTTTTGTTTCTTACTGTCAATAAATTTATAACCGATGTTTAAATCATATAAATATTCTAATTTTTATAAATGTTTCATTAATTTTGTATCCAATACTTCAGCAAAATCATCGGCCTTTCTGTGGAATATAAGATAAATATCGATAGACATTAATTGGATACAGAAATATTAAATTAATTTTATGGAATCTATTATTATATAACTTACAATTAATTTTATAGTTGTGAAAAAATTAATAAAACTGAACCATAAATAGAACATCAATTTTCATGCCTCACATACTTTTTTAATATTAATAAGCTTTATGACTACTTTCTAATAAACTTTTATGACACCGTTGAATGTAAAAATCATAAACAATAAGTGATTCTTTATGTTTAAAAATGTTTGGTGTTTTAAAATTACTTATATGAATGATCGCTTATTTGTTGCTATGTTATCTTATCGCCCTAATATATGCTCGGGAGTGAGTGTACATTATATTTCGAATAGCCTTGAAAAAGTGATGCTTTTAGTAGTAAACACAAAGGCCTTGAACTTTTACGTTACTTGAAACAGTCATTCTATACGTGCTGTCATGCGTAACACTACATTCACTTTATCCAAAGTATTGCAAGAAAGAGTCATTTAAGTTGCTTTTTTGTCAAAAGTAACATTGTGTAGCATATAACTTTTTAAAATATAAATATTGAACGAAAAGCAAAATAAGATCACTATCACTAATGCACTATTGTGTTACACTATTTAATCTTAACTTTTTATTGTGTTTTCGTTTTCTCCATTAAAGAACACTCCGTAACATAACTTAACGAAACATTATCACGTTTTCGGTTCAATCTGTATAATTGTATTAAGAATTTGTTTTAAATGCTTCAGTTTTTCTTTTCAGTTTTTTTATAATATGTGTTAATGGATGCAGAGTAAAATATGTGGTCTTATTTTCTTTAATACTATTTTTATTAAACATACAAAATAAATAAAAGTGTTGTATTAGAAACTTTGTTGACTATAAATCAGTGATATTAAAGCTCTGCGCTTACTCTATTAATCGGCAAAATATAAAGCTCACCTCTCACTTTGAAATAAACAATCGCGCATCCACTTTCTTAATCCGCTCGAGAGACGAGCGAAAACTAAATTAAATATGAAGATTTTTCATTATGTTCACTATTTTAAAAAGATTGTATAGACTTACAAATAACATTATTTAATTGTATTTCTCTAAATTTAATTATCTATTATAAAACAAAATTTTAATTGAATTATTTACAATTTTTTCGAGATAACTCTCGTTACGAACTTTCTTGCTCAGCACAAGGCGCCATCCATTATAGC
This sequence comes from Phthiracarus crinitus, assembly GCA_034698025.1. NCBI lineage: Eukaryota > Metazoa > Arthropoda > Arachnida > Sarcoptiformes > Phthiracaridae > Phthiracarus > Phthiracarus crinitus. The sequence goes on along the minus strand of JAQGAW010003418.1, from coordinate 3,716 downwards.
AATGTTCAGCACTTGATTTTATCTTAGTTCTTATAATATAATTATTTATTCAAATTTGGAAATTTTTTTTGTTTTCCATGTTTAAATAAAGTGGAATTTATTTCACTGTAAAATACTGTATAAAATTGTTAAATAAATAAAAAACATATTTTATTATATTATATAATAAACTTACTAAAGCATAAGATTTTGCAATAAACCTTATAAAACGTATAACAACGCTATCTGTGAACAATTAAAAGTTTCACCCGGAAGTTTATATTAGGTATTAGAGGTCGAAAAATGTCCGATTATACACTCCCAATCCCTCCTGCATAAAATATTTTTACTCCCGCGGGACTGCTCCAATTGAAGTAAAATCAGCGTTCCCGCCGCTCCCGTCCGCAGTTCCCGCAAAATTACAACAAAAACTTTAAAATCACAAAATAAACCTTATTAAGTGTTATAAATAATTTAAATAAATATGTAAATAAATAAATATTAACAGTTTGTTTGATATACTATTTGAAATTAATCAAATAATTCAAATATAATTTTTAAAAACATAAATATTTTGTGAATACATTTATTAGGCCTCTAAAAGTCGATGAAATTAGGCATGAAAATGTTATTTTAAATGGTAAGTGGGAATATAAAGGCTTTGCGGGAATCCCGTACATCCCACCATTTTTTAGGCTTTTCCCATTCCCTCCCGTCCCGCATATTTTTCACTTAATCCCACTCCCTCCAGCTTCCCATGGGACCTATTTTCGATCTCTATTAGGTATAAACAGAGAGAAAATTTATACGAAAACGATTTTATTATTGTTTGCAATATATATCCCGCACCGATGAGGGAAATAATTATGGGGGCGAGAAATAAATTCGGGTGCGGGAAATAAATTCAGCGCGTGTATTTACAATTAAATGTTCGAGCTTTAGTACAGCCACTATACACTAAATTCCGCATACAAAAAAAAGAGAATATGAAAGTACAGCAAATAACTATTATGTTTCCGTTGTTAACATATAACTTTCCGATAACCTGCTTTGCGCGCAAAAGTTAACAAATATTTTTCCGTCCTTAACATTTCATTTTCCGAAACTTGTTTTAATCCCTATTGCTAGACTACAAAACGAAACTTTAAGGCGCAATTATGGACTTTATTTATTTAAATTTTGCTGTGAAACAAACTTTTTGAGTGTACAAACATGTATCGGAAAATTAAATGTTAAGATCGGAAAAATATTCGTTAACTTTTGCGCGCAAAGCAGGTTATCGGAAAGTTATATGTTAACATCGGAAACATAATAGTTATTTGCTGTATTATAAAACCAATAACTTTATGGGTCAATAAATAAGAGTCGCATCACGTAATAGTTTGTGACATAATATAAGTCAAAAATTCATAACCTTTGTCAATAATTTATAAAAAGCTTATCTGGCATTATTTACATAAATTTTAGTGATATTTGCCATTAGCCTAAAACTTAAAATCTGATTAATGCTATATTAAATAACCATTAAAATACAAAAACCTTTATAATTTATTTGACATTAATCAGACATATATTAAATGTTTTGTTTTAATAATATTTTATTTCCTATAATGTTAATTTAGTTATTAAGTTCTTTTTTAGGAAAGGTATATTTTATATTTATTGTTTATATTTTTATTAACTTACCTAAATTTTATGTCGACTTAGCTTTCAGTGCGCAAACGCTTTTAAAAGTTGTTTTTGTCATGTTTTCGAATAGATTGTCGTTAATACTAATGCAAAATAAAAAATTCCATCGGTTTCGCCTTAAATTCGTTAAAATATTTTTCGAATAATTTAGCATTGAGGCGTATCTTTGGATAGAATAACTCTAATACATTATCTTAAAATTATTTTAATATACCCTAATTACCCAACAATAGCCCGATTGCAATACAATATAAAAAGTCAATTTTATCAAAAATTTGAATGTGCTGACTTTGCACGGAGTTTTTCTAAAAGTCTTTTATTTAGTTTGACATAAAGTGCAAAACATACACAATACAAATAATAATTGGATTTAGAATTGTTTAAGGATTTCTAATTTGAGAAATAAGAATAAAAATGAATATATATTCATAATAATTAATAATGTTTCGAATAGAGTCAAATCAAGTAACTCAATACAAGTGAAACGTATTGTTTTAAACGAAAGTCCTATTAATCTGTTGTTAATTTTAACCGTAGTTATCTAAAGGGGAGGTCTTGCCCAGGTCTGAACCCCCTAGAAATCTGGAAAAGTTGACCACCCCGTACCCAAAAATTTAGAAATTTTATGGCAAAAGAAATTTTACATTAAAACGGATGAGTTTATTAAAAGTTATTTGAATTTTTTTATTTATTAGATTTCAAATATCGATCAAACATTGACACAAAATGATGAGAAAATTGTTAAACTTGAACGTTCATTACCGGTAATATTATTAATCAATATTATTTTAAATTATTTTAATTAATGTTTTTCAGGCTTTTCTTCGTCAATCATTGTCACCGATACTAATGAAGTTAAATGATGTCGAAAGTTCTATTCAACAAATCAATGCGAAGAAGTATTCAATTAAGAAAGATTTGGAAAATACAACAAAACAGTTAATGAAAACAAATTCTGATTTTGATATAATGAGAAACGAAATCAATAAACAATTAAGACCAGGGCCTGGTTAAGACTAACAAAAGAGAAAAAAATTTTAAAAAATTGATTTTGTAAAATATTTCTGTCCTAAGGGCCAATAAAATTGTAGGTTAAATCCTATGAGTTTTTGAGACCCCTCTAAAAATATAGATTTTCATGATCTGAACCCCCTAGAGGTTCAAAACTTAGGTAACTATGATTTTAATACATAAGCTAACAGTTATTTTATCTGATGTTTTTCCTAGATATATATTCAAAAAATTTTTAAGAACATAAAAACTTTTATTAAATTTAAGCGAGTTTTTAATTTACAATTTTTAAAAAATTACATTTTTAATATATTAGCAAACTTATTGATTAACGATTTTTTAGGTTTTACACTACAAGAATAACTTGAGTTAAGCAAAAATAATTTCGAAATTTATTTTTCTATTATAATTATTAATGTAGTCTTCAATAGAATTTTTATCGATAAGTGGAAAATCATAGGAATATAAACGAATTCTTCTAATACTTAAACAATTATCGATAAATGTAATGATATCATCGGTTTTTATCGAACAAACGCGATTAAACTTTATCTTCAAATCATACAAGTCTTCTAATTGTGACAAATATTGCCTTAATTTTTTGTCAAATTCTTTAAAATATTTTTTAAAAACTCTCGAATAATAATCAATATCAATAGACTTTAATTGTGGTAAATATAAGTGAATATCTTTGTAATCATTTTCATTAACGATCGAATGATCGAATTTTAAATGTTTTAAATTCACCAAATTTTTCAATAAAGAAATATTTTCGCATATTTTGAATCGATATTTGATACATAACTTTTCTAGTGAATTGAATCCATGACTGAATACCTCATAAAATGGTACATTTAATTCTTCGACAATTAATACCTTCAATCGCTTACATTTCAATCCAATCTGTTTTAACACTTGAACACAGATTTGTTCACTTTTTCCATAATAACTTCTACCAAAAAAATCGCAATAAAGATATTCTAATTTATCGAAATCAGTCAAATGTTTCAATAATTCAATTTCCACATTACGATCAA
>JAQGAW010003417.1:0-12618 GCA_034698025.1 Phthiracarus crinitus | reverse complement strand
TAACGGTTGTGACTTTGCGGTCACTACATCGGCCACGACTGAAGAGTTGGTATTCCGTTGATTATACGGATTCATATTCGACGTGTTTTCGGATATCGTTGTGCCGTTTTTCTTTTCGGATGTATATTTGTCTGTTGATTGCTGGCTGATTGAATGATGCGTTGCTGTATAGAGATTATAGGAAATAGAGCGCTCTTTTACTTTTATTACGAATTCTTGAGATTTATTTTGTATTTGATTTCGTTTTGTCGCTAATCCGGTAAATGAGTGCTCAGTTTTGTGGACGATTGAAATCATATTGTGATTAATGACTAATTTCTTTATGCGACATCGATGCCGCATTCCAAATTGAAATGATTGTGCGTTCTTACGTCTGAGATAATGTATGCCGAAATATGATACTATTTTAGTTTGATTGCGATTGTGACTGAGACTATGATATGATCGTAAGCTTTCCTTCTGTACAAGAGTTATTAGCGCTAAATAAGGGCTCATCGATTTACGAATCAATCCCTTTTGCAATAGCGCTTCCACTTGTTTATCGAGTATTATCGCAGGGATAACATTGAAGGCACGCTTTTGCTGATATATCATAGTTGACTTGTTAGGCGAAATCAGATCTGAAATAAATGTGTTGCCCAAATTTAGTACGAAATTATGTTTCATTCGAAGATGTGATGCGATTTCTTGTTCTCTGTTGTTTGATTCAGTGAATGCCAGAGATTGCTTTGTTTGCGTTGTATTTAGTACTGATTGCGTTGAAACGTTTAGTTTGAAATTAGCACTAAGTTTTGGAATTGATTTCGGTTTATTTTGATATTCGTAATACGGTTCTGTGACATTGAGTGAAGCATTGAATGTGTCTACCAGTGCTGATGTGAACGATTGAATTGTTGAATCTGTTTGGAGAGTTTGTCCTGTATTGTGATTTGTGATGCCATCAGTTTTGATTGTTGTCTCAATATGATCGTCACCGTCTTGTAGATTTATTGTTTCGTATTTGTTGAAGCAATGCGTGTCAATTGGTTTGTGTAATGCTTTGACGACTTCTTCCATGTAAGAGATTTTATTTAGCACTAAATTATTTATTTGATCGTATTGATCTAGTTGTGATTCAAATAATTCAATCAAGTCGTCAATGTTTTCCATTGCTTTGTTTTCTATTTGCGATGTTGTTGCTATTTCTGGACTATGCAGTGCTGTGACTTCATTTGATTGAGTTTTGGTTTGCGTTTCGTGTTGTGTTGAAGCCGTTTGCAAATTTGTACTGAGTTCTAAATTGAGATTTGAAGTAAAATTGAATATGAAATCCAGATCATAAGATATCTGTTCATCTGTCCAATGATTCTGATTTGTTTCGGACTGAATTTGCAGTTTATTTTTATCTTCGATGATATCGCTAGTACTAGATTCAAATTTCGAGATGTTTTGATACTGAAAAGCAGCGCTGCTTTGCTTTATCTCGGGATTTGTAGTTATACCTAAATCGAAATAATTTATGAATGCGAGTTCTACTTCTTTTAATGTAAGATTAGTGATGCTCGGATCGATGTAATGTCTGAAGTAATGAAGTGCATCGTATTTGAGACAGCTTTTGATTGCGTATATTTTTTCCTTTTCAGTTAGAACTCTCTCACATTTTGATAAATGATGATTTGCAACTTCGAACCAGTCTTTTGCCCTTACACTTCCACAAATGCCATCATATTTAATGATTGGAAGCTTGAATTGAGTCATCATGTTTGTGTTGTTTCCATCGTATGTTTTACTTAGCAGTTTGAATGTAGACATGTTAACAATATGTTGTGTGTTGTTTAAACAGCTGATGTGTGTTGTAATTCAGTGCTGATTTTGCGTTTGTTGTTGAGTCTGAATCAAGTGCTTGATTACGGTTATGATGCCAACTGTTTATGCCTTGGGATGATATGTTGTATCGAGTTGGAAGGATTGTTGATTTGTCGAACCAGTATAAGTGTTGTGGACTTTCGTTGATTCGTATGTGTAATCCAATGCGAACTCTTATGAATATCAAATGCTCGGCGATTGTAGTTGTTATAACCAATGACTGTGTAAACGATTGATTAGCGCTAAATTGCGTTTGATGTGTTGCGTTTCCAAATTAGATGAAAATTCGGTGCTGACTGTGTTACATTTGGTTGTGGTGAGTATGTGATACTCGTTGTTGCTGTTGCTGTTAAACGTTGTGGAGTGTGCTGTGTATGCGATCACTCGATGATAAGGAAATGTTGAGAAGAAAGGAGTGTCGAATGAGTGGAAGTGTGTTGAGTGATCGAACTTCGTTTCCGTCTCAATTAACACGTGTTTCCCTGTTTTCGTCTCTGTGTTGACGTCAAGAGCTTGTTTGGCTTTTGTGGCAAATCTTCGTCTTGAATCGATACCAGAGTATGCGTCTTCCTTTTGATGAGCACGTGTCAAATCCGCAATTTGTATTCACGTGTGTTGCGTGACATCAAAGGTGAAAACCAGAAAATATATAGCGCTATTTAGCGTTTCGTTTCGCGTTAATGCAGTGTTTCCGATATCTAAATCCTGCCGACTGCGCCAAGTTTAGCGACACTGGAATGAGTACCGCTGAGTGGATGAGATCGTTAAGCAATGTATTCTAATTAACACAAAACAAAGAACTTTATTCACACTAAATTATGGTTAGAAATACAATAAAGTATTTATGATACTCAGAGATGTACACGTACTTATTGCTAACAGTATGAAAAGACTAGCAAATGGCTAGAATGAGTGCTTAATGCTTACTGCCTGAGTATTGAGTAAAGAAAGCCTGAAGAACTGGTTAAAGATAGAGTAAGTGTGAGCCTTAAATAGACAATTAGTACAAAGTTAAGGCTATGAGTAATACATAGTAAATGTGAGTATGTGTGTAATAGCTTATAATAGACTAATATAGTACTAATTATAAGCTGTGAGTAACAATATTGGAAAATGTGATAACGTATAAAAAACGTAATATGAACTAATAGTAATCTCTGTGATGAGTAATCAGCGCTTAATAACTGTTGTGACTTTGCGGTAGTGTTGTTTCGCTTTTTGAAAGTTAAAAGCAATAGCGAAATTTTCTTTGACTTTTACTTTCGCTTAAGCGAATGTGAAATACAATTGAAATAAAAAATATAAACAAAAGCGAAAATGAAAGTGAGTTAAATTAAACAAAGTTATGAAAGCAAAAGCGAACTGGACAGGACTAAACAATTTAATAATCAGGACAGGACGGGACACTCATTTTCTAAATATTCCAGCTCTAATGTGTTAAATTAAATTAAATAATAATAAATATATTATCATATTTTATTCAACAATATACAGTACTCATTTTGTAAGAAAGTTATTTCATTCTGACAATAAAACTAAATAAAATAAAGCTAATATGCACTTTATCTTAGTTATGGTTTGGGTTGAGTTATTAATCAGTCTAACTATGAAAGAATACATAAATATCAAAACAATGTTTCGCAATCGCCATAAATTACCATTTATATTAACAATTAATTATTTGTTGATTTATATTTTTTAATTCAAAATGATTAAGTGAATTATTAAAAAATTGTGGATACAATTTTCAAAACTATTTTTCAAGTTATATTACTTTTAAAGTTTAGATTTTACATTTGAGAACTTTATGATGAAATTCCCTGCAATACATTAATCTTTCTAATCTATTTACTGAATGTTTTTTTGATCAGGAAATGTATTCACGTTTAATCGTATGTATGCTTTATTTCATCGTAAGTGTATTGTACGCGTTCGGAGAAAATAATTTTAAATCCGGTAAATTTGAGTGTTATTAAAACTAAGTTTAATATTCAAATAATAAATATGGCGTTACACAGAATGGATTCTCCACAAGCCTTCACAAAAAGAATTTCTAGTGGTTAAAGATGTTTATGTAAATTACTACGAAGCGAAGCTAATCTGCGAAACACAGTTTAGTCGAGCATTCAGTGACAACAGAACTAGTTTGGCCACAATTAAATCATGGGATGAACAGAAGTTTTTGTACGCAATTGCGCTTATGTCGAGTTATAAACGAAAGTTGGGATCCATTCAGTTCTGGATCGGAGCTAAAATGGTTGATAACAATACCTTATGGTTAGACGAACAGAGCTATCAAAGCGCATTTCAAGATAATATCTCAGACTACGATAAGTATAAAAACATGTTTCATAGCAACTGTTTTGACAATTGCTCGATTAATGACGAATTATGTGGTCGACTAGATTTGAGTAGGAATTATTATGAGGACAGTAATGGCAAATCAAAACCTTGGATTTTCATGCCTTGTGGTTATTTAATAGGGTTTTATATGTCAGCATAGAAGAGAATATTAAGTTAAAAACATTTCGAGTTTTAAGCTTTTATTAAATTAAATGACTATATATTAATTTAGAATTTATCGTGAAGTTTTGTTTTATATTGAAATAACATTTTGAAAACGGTTTAATTCGCTTAATAAAAAATTTCTGTTATAAATAGTAATATTTTGTGTGCCATTATATTAATAAGTTTAAATAATTTCCATCCAATGAGTTATATTGGAAAAGTAAGTCAGACTTACATTAGAAACATTTATTATATCTAAATAATAACCGAACTATGGTCTGTTTCCTCAAGATTTACGAGATTATTAATTAATAATAACTTTCCATCAAACAGCCATAGAAAATAGAAAACCTATAGGTCATCGCAACGTCTTATGTTTTCGGTTTCCAGTTCAGGTTATAACTCTCATAGTCGATCGGAAATTGGGTGACTTAATAGGAGAATCTCTGATAAATTATGTTTTTTCGTCCAAAGGCTTGGTTTTCTGTTAAAGAGGGCGGGGCTATAAGTGGTATGTTGTTCAGCACAATATATATACGTATTGTTAGAATATTAAGTTATAATCAACACCTTATTCCAATATGAAAGAGGCATAGTTACACACAGAGATGTGCAACGCTCGAGCGGATTGGACTCGGAGCTCAGTGTGACCACCTAGAGTTGGATTTTTACTGAGCGTGGGCGCGAGCGCTGAGCGCCGACTTCTGAGCGTGAGCGAGCGTAGGTTTAAAATATTTTTAGAAAAAAGTTTAGATTATTTAATTAAAAATTTTCTACGGTATTGTTAACACAAACAATGTTGAATATTATTATTCTAGTCGTTAAAAATAATTTAAGAATTTGAGAATTCTGATTATACTATATTTTGATTTATTTGTGAAATTAAAGATAAACAAGTGTATGGCCAGCAGGAAAGTGATGCATTTAGATTCAGCACAAAATTGAATGCAAATATGTGTGTAACAACATACTTGCAACCTCTGATTTGATCCCTACCCTTAGAACAGAATCCATTGATTTATGTTGATAGAGAGAACCCCCAGTGGATGGGCATATAAAGGTAACCAAAAACAGGCAAACAAACAAATTTTGAGATTTAAATAAAGTGATGTTTATTAATATATTCTTTAATACTGAATTTACAATAAACTTGCAATTTATAACCAAACAAATAGATATTTAGAAATTATATTATTTTATTGTTAAATCTTTATTTTATTATAACCTTATTCATACGGACATTATATAAAGATTAATCAATAATATATTACTTTGGAATTTCTGACTCTTTAGAATGAACGGCTCTACTGATTCTTACGTGAGCGTCACCCATCGCACCATCACCTAAATTATCGCACGAATTCGATACATTGTAATCATGATGTTTGCCAGTAATATTAAACGTATTATTTTTCCAACCCCACGGACAGTCCCAATAGATATGGCAAATAAGGCTATTATCCGAGGCGTCATACACGTCAAACTGGCCTTCAGTACCAGAAGGAGAGTTCTCGCGTCCACACGAATACATCGCTAATGTCGAGCCAGCATTGATCTCTTTGCCTTCGAATTCTATAGGATATACTTCGGTATCCTTATCGCCAGGTTTATGAAATTTACCATAATTTAGCCTAATTTGACTGATTTTCAGGTTAGCGTTTGCTAATAAGTTAAACAAAGTGATCACAACCCACTGTGCTTGAGCCATAATTTTCTTTATTATAGACAAAGTAATTTTATTTAATTATGAGCATAATATTGTAAAAGATTCATACCTCAGTTTTGATTAAATAAGTTTTATTCGATAAGTTTGCACATTCAATGTTTCACTGATTTATTATAAGTATAAATCGAGTTTTTATACTGTTTGATAAAACATAAAAAACTTTAACGAACGGATACTTTTCAGACATCCGGACTATTTTTAAAGAGATTTAAACTTAATTTTATAAAACATCCTTATTATAATTTTAAAATAGATAAAATAGAGTAAATGTCTGTATGGCATTATAACCGACAGGATCTTAGTTTTTTTACTTAATCGCGAAAATCTATAAATGATAGAATTAATTTCAAAATTATCTAAAATAAACCATTTATTTCGATCTTTTTTAAACTGTTAGGAATAAATTAGAGAAGATATGCAATTAATGAAAGATTTCAGTTTATTTGTCAAAAAATTTTTATAACATTTATTATTTAACTTATATGAAGACATAACATTAATAAATACAAATTATCTTCGTGACATGACGGGACGGGACTGGCCTGGACTGGTATATTACTTAAACAGAGAGGGACAGCACAATATATTTTCTATAGCAGGACAGAACGGGACTGTTAATTGCAAATTTTCCCAACTCAATAAATATAATAATAACTCAAAACCTGTAATTTTATAATATTGTTAAACCAGTAATTATAATAGAATTGATATAGTTTTATGGTAGAGATCGAAATTGCAACTCCAACTCCATTGGAATGGGAATGGAGTTAAGAAAATAGGTTTACAAATAGTGGAGTTGGAGTAAAGTTTTTAAATTTAATTGATTGGGAATTGAGTGGAGTTGGAATAAAATTTAAATGATATTAGTTGGAGTTGGTTGGAGTCATTTTCATTTTTTTTGGAGTTGGTATAGAGTTGGATTAAAAAGCTAGTTGTGGAATGGAAATAATATTTTCCACTTAAAAAATTTTCTATAAAAAGCAAAATTTTATATCTTATAAAAAATAATTGATTTTAAATTATAAGAGTTAACATTTTATGATGCTTATCAATAACTTGCTTGAAATAAATAAAATTAGCGTTGGAGTTGGAATGGAGTTGGAATAAGACAATATAGGAGCTAATTGGAGTTGGAGTACAAAATTAATTTTTGAGTTGGAGTCAATTTTAAAATTTTTGTTGAAGTTGTTGTGGAGTTAGTGGGATTTCTATATGGAGTTGGTTGGAGTTGGAGCAAATAATTTTCTCAATTTCGATCTCTATTTTCTGGTTATATTATATACAATTATAATAAATATTTTAATTTTTATTTGTATCTTATAAATTCTATAAATTGATAATACTTTTATATTTGTTGTTTGAATTCATTTAATATTTTAATTAACTTTTTAATCACAACTACGTGGGGTTCATATCGGCTCGGATTCAGAAAATTAATTGATTTTGAAGTCTAACGCATAAAATTCACATTCTCTCATGTAATCGTACTATTTCTAAGTTATTCAAATTATGTGTTCGTTTATTAAAATTATCCATATTTAAACTGTCAATTTAATAGTTTTAAAAATATAATTTATACATTTACGACAGTTTTTTCTGTTTTGTTGAGTGTGTTTTTGAGAAAAAAAACTAAAATAAAATATAAAAATCTTTCGTTAAAACTGATTTCAAATGAGCGACAAAATTAATATTAATGTTACGTAATAAAACATATATGAATCCAATAAACGTTACTAAATGTTAAGAAATATTTCAGGATAAGATATCTTATTATTAGTATTATTTTTACATTGTATGTAAGATTTGAGTTATGTAAGAACTAATAATAATGCACATATCTTTATGAATATTTATAATATTCCCGAATTCCCTGAATGATTAAAACAAAGATTTAATGTATAATCATTTGCATTTCTATTAGTATTTTCCATTTTGATAGATAATTAAATTTATAATATTATAAAAAGTAAAATTATCAAACAGCTATAAAATGCAAAACCTTTTTCAAGAAAAACTAAATTTATATATATTTGACGAAAATGCTATTTTTCTTTTAAAATGTTGCTTTTAAAACTAAAACGGATAAAAATATAAGTTAACCCAAACAATCGATTACCTCTTGTCTGCATCCTTCAAAAAATATGACTTTCCCTGAATTGAGAAATATAAAAACGGTTTGTTGAAAAAGGAAATGTGTTTAAATTTTTCAAATTATTTTAGTATATATTAAGTTAACTCAATAATTTAAGTAAAAAATAGACAGTTTTACATTTGATTAAAAAAATTTTCAAATAATTTTGGTAAAAATAGGAATTGACAAATTATAAAAATACATTGTTTGAAGAATTATTATTGCTAATAAATTATAGTTTAAAATATTGAAATAATTCATTGTTATAAAATATTTTTATTCTAAGATAAATATGCAATTTAATAATAGCAAATTAATTACATAAACCAAATTAAAATGGAGCGATAATGGCAACAAATTCATTGACGCATAACGCAATTTTCGTGTTTCCGTTGATTGCATTGCTCAGTATTAACATTTTTAAAGGCATTCAAACTTAATATTTTAAAGGAATATTTTGGCAACCAATTTAGTTGTCACAGATATCGTGTTAAAGTCATTTTTCACATATTTTGTAGATATAGTATGTGTAGATGCGATTCCTTGATATTTTCCGTTTCCATTCGTGAATCAGCACAAAAATAGATTCGAGTGAGCTTTAAGTGGTTACGAGTTAATGGCAAATTATATCCTTGGATCTTCTTTCGGGACAACTTTTAGATCGACGTGAATAAAAAAAATATCGATGTAATTAAATTGTTGGCTCAACAAGTATTACAAACCAAATTTTACAAATTTTTAATTTCAAGATTGATTATATTAAACACGAGCATGAGTTAATGTTCTAATACAATCTGATTGGCTGATAAAATTTAGGATACGCCCTATTTATTCGTTTTATATCAAAAGTACCTAAAATAGCATTTAAAGATACTGTTATAACTAAGGACAACCAAATTCGATTCCCCTAATCCCGAATGTATTATCATTCTATTATATCTATAAAAGCTGTTTATAATAAAAATTATGTGATCAGAACCCTTTTTATTTTGCAACTTTTGTCCAAAATTATTAATCAGATCTCCGTTTGATTAAATAATTTTTATTACATAAGTTTACACATTCAATTTTTCACTTATTTATAATAAGATTAAATCGAGTTTTTATACGGTTTGATAAAACATAAAAAACTTTAACGAATGAATACTTTACAGACATCATTAGATTTTTAAAGATATTTAAACTTAATTTTATAAAACATCCTTAATATAATTTTAAAATAGATTAAATAGAGTAAATGTCTGGGTCGGCATTATAACAGACAGGATCTTAGTTCTTTTTACTTAATCTCGAAAATCTATAAATGATAGAATTGATTCGAAAATAATCTAAAGGATCTCTCTCTCTCTCTCTCTCTCTCTCTCTCTCTCTCTCTTTCTAATTAAACAAATAAACAAATTAACTACAAAAATATTTAGATATGTAGAGTTTATGACTGAAACCCGAATTATTGTTGGAGCACATAGTTATACAACGGGTGAAGAATACGTTTCACAGACGCTGTTTTGATAATTGTTCGGTTGATTACGATTTGTGTGGTCGACTAGATTTGTGTAGGAGTAGTGAACTGCTACAGTGCCGTTCGTGTATGCAGTGTTTCACTGTATATTTTTATAACGCTATGCGTTGAATTCAGTGTGAGGCAATGCTATGCTATGCTTAGCATTAGTGCACACTGTGCTGAGTGCTGTACTGTACGGCACAATGCTTTACAGTGCTACGCAATGCATTGAACGCTGTTTTGTACGTTTTAAAGTACAATTAAATTAAAATATTTTTAATTTCACTTAAAATTTTTAAATTATTAACATAAAATATGTTAATACTAATTGTGGGCCATACCCAAAAAAATATTATTTTTGTACTGTGCAGGCGGGGTGGGGGTAAAATTTTTTTTAAAAAAAATGAAAAACTGTAAATGGGTTTCGGTCTGATGTGAACACTAGGGTAGTGTTGAACGCATCAAAAATCACTCACATGTATGATAGTCCTCTTTGGACTTCTATCTGTGAGTCAGCGGAATCTGGTGAGAGGTTGAGAGGAGAGTGAGTGTGTGTGAGAGAGAGAGAGAGAGAGAGAGAGAGACGGACAGACAAACAGCTGAGTGACGCACTGAACAGCTATTTAGCGGTACTTATCCGTAATAGTTCTGTACAGTAGTACAGAGATCTTGCTCAGACTAGTTCGGGGGCGGTACTGCCGAAATGAAAAAGATTGAACAGCAACGTGCGCTGGCTTTAGCTGAAGCGGAAATAGTAAAAGCGAAGAACACTACAATTATGGTTATTTCGATTGGATTTTTGTTTTTCGCTTTCATGTTAGCATTGTTTAAATTGTGAAACCGTATTATATTCTAATCGTAGTTTTCTATACAATTAAAATTATTATTTTTTTACTTCTCATTCATGCGTTTCATTTGTTGAAAATATAATTTTTTTGTCCCAAAATTATGTGATTTTTAAATATTTTAATACATAATCAAAAAATGAAAATTTTGAAGCCTCGATTGCAAAACTTTTTATTATTTGTGTCCAAATACGGTTTGTTACGAATGATAAAATGAAAACAAAACGTTTGATAAAACAGTTCAAGTAATATTAAAACTTTTCGAAACATCCGCAGATAAATGTGGCGCCAACTCAGTAGATATTATGACGTAAAGCAAATAAATTGTGCTGCTATCTCTTATTTATCATTACATATGATACATAGAATAAGTTCTATAATCAAATGTCGCGGTTTTTTTGAAGCGTTGTATCATAAATTTATTTATCAATGTTTTAAATGTAAGTATATATTGGATGCGCTCAAGTATTAACAACAGATTAAAGAATGTTTATATAATTATAACCCTTATCTAAAAAAGTAAATGCGGTCGAAATATAGTTTCGAAACATTTTAAGTTCACATTTTGAAATTCACATAAAGCATTCAATGTTATTGTTTTAAATAATTACATATTTTTGTTACATATACTCAATTTACTAATACTTATACATCAACACTGATTCATAAGGAAATTCTGTTTTAGCTCAGTTTGTAAAAGAAGCTATTTTTATTTCACTAGTCTGTATTAGTGATTAAAAAATTTTAGAATTTTCAAGTCCACTAACAGCAAAAAATAAAAAACTGTTCCCATTAACGTTCCACTAATGGTTCTTATTTCAATCACTAGTCTGTATTTCTGTCAGTTCACACTAGTTCGCATAAACAAATTAGTACGTATTTTATTGTCACTATTAAAATTTAATACTCAAAATTGGCCAGATATCGGTTCAAATGTGTTTTAAATAAATACGTTGGGTCTTCATTAGTATTAAATAAATGACAGCATTAAGATTACACTTGTGCTAATATTCGCATTTAAATCACTTGATAATACTGGTGACACGCGTTTATTTGCGTCATATATCCGCTAACAATAATTTAATTAAGTTCACACTATGAAAGATGATTGCGGAATGATTCCAAAATTTTAAAATACTTTGAAATACAATTTACAACAATGTATAATTAAATGATAAATAATTTTAGCTTAAACAATATAAATCGATAGTATTTTAATATAACAATAGTAAAAGTAGTAAATATCTATACTAATACTTTAGTAGTTACTATTCTTGTAAGTAGTAGTAGTTACTTTAGAAGTTACTATTCGCATAAATCAGTGGTTTTCACACTTTTTCTTTCCGCGAACCAAAATATCTAAAAAATTAATTCTGCGGCCAATATTTATTTTTCAAAATATAAAGAAATATTGAGCGCATAATTTCTCAAAATTTAGAATATTTGTGCGAAAACATTGTTAATAAGAGTCATGTCCTATTCAAAAGTTTTATTAGACTATAGAATAATAGACAACTTTAAGTTGCGACTCATTATAATGCGACTAATGTTAATGTTATAAATGCTTGCGACCCATAGTTTGGGAACCTCTGGCATAAATGATGCAATAAACGAAATAAATTTCACGCCTATTCACGCGCAACAGTAAAAATACAACAAATAATCGTTGCGTAATGCGTTTTAAACAAAAAAATTAATTGACGGACAGATTAATCAATCTGGTTGTACGTTGTTTGTTTGGGTCAGATTTGTGTTGAGTCTTAAACTTCAGAAGATTTGTCTCTCCGGTTGCAAAAGTAGTATAAGTAAAACTGATTTAATAAATATTCAATTATATTAAAATACAAATTTGGAAAAACTTTAACTAATTTAAATTTCTTTACCCGTGAAGCGGGTTCGCTCCAACACTCGTAATATCTAATGCACTAAATTAAATAAATAAATCAAACAAAGTGAGCGCATAATGAATGTTTGTTTTGTATATCAAACTAGAATTAAAGCCCGCCTTCGGCGGGGAAAAAAAGCAAATATTCGGCATTACTCAATTATCGGGGACAACTAA